>JASDQU010241772.1:81293-99896 GCA_032191745.1 Picea mariana | reverse complement strand
TATTCTTTTGACTCCAGGAGAGTTCAGTGTCTTGGAGTTATTAAAGACCTGGTTGTAACCTTGTTTCAACTTCCCATGAAAAGTGTGGTCATGGATATCGTAGTAGCTGATGTCCCCCCCAAGTTCGGTATGCTATTGTCAAGATATTGGATAAAAAGACTGGGGGGAACCTTACAGATGGATCTTACATATGCTACTATCACAGTGTTTGGAGGAGAGCATAGAAGATTATACAGGGAATCCCAACTGGCCTACATAATGAGCGATGAAGCCAACTCTACCAACCATCCCATCTTTGCCTTGGACACTGATTTAGGTTCCAGTTTACTACAGCTCACCCATGCGCCCGAGCCTCCTCTCAAACTTAGAAAGAAGCCCACGGTTTCCCCTGAAGTTCCTCCCTCCATCACCCCTGTATGGAAAATAATCTTTGATGGAGCCTCCTCCAAAGAAGGTGCTAGAGCTGAAGTGGTTTTTGTGTCACCTACTCAGGAGACCACATCTCTTTCATACAAATTAGAATTTGAAGCTACTAACAATGTGGCAGAGTATGAAGCTCTTATCCTTGGATTAAGAGCCGCAAGGAAAATGGGAATTCAAGAGGTAGCAGTGTTCGGAGATGTCGAATTGGTAGTTCAGCAAGTCAGAAGCGCTTATCAGGCTAAGCATCCCCGACTCAGGAGCTATAGAAATGAGGTGTGGGATCTTGTTGACAGTTTCTTCTCAGCTTTCAACATTTCTTTCATTCCAAGAGAGAAGAACACAGTGGTGGATTCCTTGGCTACATCTGCAAGCCTTTTCAAAGTACCATTGCCGCCCAAACTGAGGTATGATGTAGAAGTAAAATACAGGCCCTCCATACCTGACAATGTTAAGCATTGGAAGGTGTTTGAGGACGATCTTGAGATCAATAAGTTCTTGGAGACTATCGAGGATTTTTGAGAGCTGCATATTGATCAAGATTCTGTCTCTGAAGAAAGGTTGGATGGGGGTAAGTTGCTGAGTAAAATAGCAAAACATGACATTATTCAGTTGCCTAGCAATCACATTCCGAGAGGACTGGTCCCATTAGAGAGATTGTTTGATGGGAATGATGTGGCAGTGAAGGGGATAATTTCAGGTGATGATGTTGACACAGCTGAGTGCAACATCGGCACACAAGAGGAGCCTAAGTTTGTCAAGCTGTCAAGGAGTTTGACCAAGGAGTAAAGGGCCGAATACACCGAGTTGCTGAGAGAGTTTGCTGATGTGTTTGCATGGACCTACGAAGATCTCAAGACGCATGACACATCAGTCATTGAGCACAAGATCCCACTGAAAGAAGAGGCTAAGCCAGTCAAGCAGAAACTGAGGCAGATAAATCCCATGTTGCTACCTGTCATGGAGAAAGAAGTGAAGAAGCTGCTGGATGCCCAAATCATTGTCCCCTTGAGATATTCCGAGTGGGTGGCCAATTTGGTTCCGGTAAGGAAGAAAAGTGGAGAGATCAGGCTTTGTGTCGACTTCAGGAACCTAAATAGGAGCTCAAAGAAAGACAATTATCCCCTGCCCAAAATGGAACACATATTGCAGAGGGTAACCGATGCATCTAGGATCTCCATGATCGATGGTTTTTCTGGTTATAATCAGATATCAGTCATGCCCGAGGACAGAGAAAAGATGGCCTTCACCACTCCTTGGGGCACATTCATGTATGCCAAAATGCCTTTCGGACTGATGAATGCAGGAGCGACGTTTCAGCGAGCCATGGACATAGACTTCATTAGGGAGAAAGACAATTTTGTGGTGATATATCTGGACGACATAACAGTCTTCTCAAGGTCCGACAAAGAGCATTGTTGTCACCTGAGAAAAGTCTTCTCAAAATGTCGAAGATTCGGCCTTTCCCTGAACCCCAAGAAATATTTGTTTGCTATGGAGGAAGGGAAGCTACTAGGCCATATAGTATCAGCAGAAGGAGTGAAGATTGATCCTAGCAGAGTGGAGGCAATTTGGACCTTGTCGCTTCCCAAGTCGAAGAAGGAAGTTCAAGCCTTTTTGGGGAAGATTAATTTTCTGAGGAGATTCGTATCGAATTTCGTTGAGCTGGTGAAACACATCACAACCATGCTCAAGAAGGTAAATGAGGTGAAATGGACCGCTGAACCTAGGGAATCTTTTGCCCAAATAAAAAAGGCATTGACTGAGGCACCAGTGCTGATCAGTCCTGACTATTCAAAAGATTTCCTAATTTTCTCCTTCGCTTCTTTTGATGCAGTAGCAACGGTCTTGCTGCAGAGAAATGAGGAGGGGTGAGATCATCCCATTGCCTTCTTCAGCAAGACGTTAAGAGATGCAAAGGTAATGTATGAAATCATGGAGAAACAGGCCTATGCCTTAGTGAAAGCTCTCAAATCTTTCAGGGTCTATGTCCTGCATTCAAAAGTGATCGCATATGTCCCTTCAGCCTCTGTGAAGGACATCCTTGTATAGCCCGACATTGATGGGAAGAGGAGTAAATGGATAGCCAAGATCATGGAATTTGACCTGAAAATAAGGCCTACCAAATTGATCAAAGGTCAAGGCTTAGCCAAGCTGCTGGCCGAAGCCAATTGCCAAGCTTTGGGGGTAAATTTCATGAATGAATGCTCAGGAATTCAACGGGGTCAGTTGTCTGAAACAGATCCTCAAAGAGATCCCCCATTGGCTCGATGTCCTTGGTATAAGGATGTCATATATTTTCTACAGGAGTTGCGGCCTCCAGATGGCCTACAAAGGAACAAAGCGAGATCTCTGAAGCTTCGGGTAGTCAGGTACTGCCTTATTGATCAAATTTTATACTGGAAAGACCCCCTGGGGGTGCTTTTAAAATGCATGGATCCACCTGAGGCCAGCAGGATCATGATCGAGTTTCACAGCGGCCTATGTGGAGGGCACCATTCCTGGAAGACTACAGCCCACAAAATTCTCAGAGCCGGATACTACTGGCCCACCTTGTTTTTTGATGTCCATAGAGGAGTTAGAGCCTGTATCACATGCCAAAGATTTTCAGGAAAGTAGCAGTTGAAGTCTCTGCCTTTACAACATGTAGTTGTTTCGGGACCTTTCCAGCAATGGGGCCTGGATTTTATTGGAGAAATACACCCTGCTTCCAGTGGGCAGCACAGATGGATCCTAACAGCCACAGACTTCTTTACCAAATGGATTGAAGCTATCCCCACCAGGAGTGCTTCCCATAAGGTAATAATTGGATTCCTGGAAGACCTCATCACAATATTCGGTTGCCCAAGAAAGGTTGTTACAGATAATGCAACCTCATTCAAGGCCGAACCCCTGGTTAAGTTCTGTGAACAATTCGGAATCAAGCTGATTCACTCCACTCCATACTATCCCCAAAGAAATGGTTTAGCAGAATCCTCCAATAAAAGTCTCATAAGGATCATCAAAATATTATTGGAGGACAACAAAGGGGCTTAGAATTCAAAGCTGAAGTTCGCTCTATGGGCCGATCGAGTGACTACAAAGAGATCTATAGGCACCTCCCCTTTCCAGTTGGTATACGGAGCAAAAGTTGTCTTCCCTTCTCAGCTGGCCATTCCCGTAGCAAAATTCTTCCAGGATTATCAAGAAGAGCCCAATGACATGATCAGAAGAATTCATCAACTGGTGGAATTCCAGCAGGTCAGAGAGCAGGTATTGGAAAAAATTCAGGATCATCAATAGAGGATCAAGCAGGTTTTCAATAAGAAAGCTAAGAAGGAGGAGTTCCAGATAGGAGATTCGGTGCTGAAATGGGACGCTCCTAAGCAAGATAAGGGAAAACACGACAAATTTGAAGCCTTGTGGATTGGGCCTTTCAGAATCTTTGAAGTCTTCTCAACTAACACATATCGGCTACAAGATTTGGAAGGCAAAGAAGTTTTCAGCAGCCCAGTAAATGGGGATTTTCTCAAAAAATGTTTAGTCTGAGCCTTCAGTGGTTCCTATGTTTTGTAAATATTTTCCTTTCTGTTCTTTGCTTTTACTTTTATTTGTTTGGCTTAGTAAATGACTCCATAGCCCAACAGCAAGGCACTAGAACTACAAAATGAGTCCTTAGAGCATCACAGGGACGACTCTATCCCCCATGGAGCCTAATGTTAGCGACATTTCTTGTCTTCGGCATCGAGATACACAGGTCTGCAGATTGCTCGAGGACCACCCAAGCGCAGCGCATAAAAGAAGTCCTTTTCAGACTTAAAATCAAGCGAGCGGGCCTTTTATTCTTCAGTGGAAAGGATTCAGCGAAAAAGCAGAACAACAATTGATGGCCAATTGCAGATTAACCGAGTCCCATCAAGAGTAGCGCCAAAAGTTTTAAGGAAGTCGACGGCCAGAATCCTTCGGGAGGCGCTCGCGAAGTTATGAGGGCAGTTGATCGCAAGCAGTTCAAGCACAATGTTATTTCTTGAGCTCGGGGTTCGTGAGTTCGAAGGGCGGACCATCTCCTTTTGATTGCGCAAGTTTTCGAGTCCCGAAAAGTGTCCATAGGAGGTCAATCGTCGTTGACCATCGAGTCTCGGGACTTCGTGAAGGGAGAATGCAAGAGTCTGACACTTCAACTCGTGAAGTCCCGAGTAGCAAGAGGCACGAGTACTGGGGCCCTAGCCAAAGATTACATGTGGAGAGCGCTGACCAGAAAGGGATCCCTGCCCATATCGCCATCTCGGGGATCGGGAAGTTTAGAAAGGGGAGTCGAGGGTCTTTGACCCACGAACTCGCGGATCGCAGAAGGGAAATACCTTTTAAAGTTGGGCCCACGGTGGCAGGGGGCAGCCTCAGCCGTCCATTTGAGGCAGACACCTAGCGCGCGATTAGGCTCCCCGCCTTTTTGCCTATCGCGACTTCGAAACGCAAGAAGTAGCTCCATCTTTTCCCGATGCACGAGATGACGAGAGCGTTCAGGACTTGGGGCCCACAACATTGTCGGGAGAATTCAGAGCTGTCGGATCCAGAGGGCGTGTGGTGCCAGATTAAAGCCGTCTCAGCGTTTCGCTCATCACGATGTCAAGAAGCAAGGATTAACTCCTTCCGTTTGCGAATGCCGAAAGCGCTTTGGGGATAAGCGCGCGGTCACAGCCCATGGTCACTTGTGAAGGAAAAAGCTATTCAGGAAGGACCGAAAACGCCATGCATAATTCACAGAAGGAATTTCCGCGACCTCCAAGTGCCATTTGATCCGACCTCGGTCTTGGTTTTCACTTGGAGTAAATGAAGGCGAGAAGGGGTGGTTGAAGCCTCTCATCATTCATTAAATGCAAAGGAGGTAGAGCCTGACAAGAGGACTGCTCGAGAGACTCCTGTGTACTCATTTCTTTTCAGAGAAGCCATGCCGAGTTCTCGACCAGCCAGAGGAGGCCTGCACACGCTAGCTTAGCATTTACTGGCCCAGCTACTCCTTCCCTACAGAGGCCATGCGAAGTTAAGGAGACGTCTGATGAAGGAATTCCACCCGAATATTGATTGAAGAGACGCTACGCCTTGGAGGGAAAGTGCGCCTCTGTTGGTCCAATCCGCCCAAGTATATGTACTTAGTTTTGGTATTTTTGAAGGTATTGATGGTGGAGTAGAGCTCCCGGTTGTAAAGTTTTAATGAAGCATTGTCACTCTGGTTATGCATGGACTTTTGAGACTTCTTTCCTTATGAATGCCAGTTTCTTTTATGTCTTTGTTATACTGTGTTAGAACAGCTCGGAATTGGAGGATCCAGTCGAGTTGTAGCTGTTATAGGATGATGTATGTTGGATCACTGTAATAGTTACGACGTTTCTAATCAGTTCTTGTGTTTTTCCTAGTGCTGAGTGACTTGGAATTGGCGGATCCAGTCAAGTCCCCTTTCAGTTTCGTGCGACCTTGAACCAAGAGGATCTTGTTTTCAGAGTCTTTCTTCTGCAAACCGCTGAAAGCCTGCTGCCCAAAGCTATTTTTCCACCCTCCCTATCAAGTCTTCCACCTGCTCACCTTTTAATCAACCCGCTGGCTGAAGTTAGGATTCCAGACCTCCTTTGTTCTTGTCATACCAGATACAGTCCCTGAGTTAGAGTTATATCTCCTCGAGTCTTTATCTCCATTCGGTCACCCCTTTATAAACAAATCGTGACATTAAACTGATGGGTGTCGGGCTCTGCTCCTGCAAGCAATCCAGGAGTGACTTCCAACGCTAACACCAGGCATACAAGCATCCTCTCCTTATGGAATGTACTCGCTTGCACTCACATTGTCCTCACATAATGCTCTACCTCTATGGGTATGCTTGTATATATAACATCTATCACATAATGATCATGAATAGATCACATAGTTACACAAATAGTTCATAAGTAGATTGAAAGCATGTGCATGTGCATATGCATGTGACTGCATGAGGAAATTCGTTGGAATGTTTCCATTAATATCCACCTTGAAAACAATTTACCTGATATATCATGCCCTTAATTAATGCATCCATCACCTTTCCTACAAGAGAAGCCAAACACCATCATAACTCTGCAACTTCTCTGACAATACCATTACATGAACATACATGCACGATTCACTCTAGCATGGAACATTCTGTCTCCATCAATAACATGTCTAATAGGCCAATGCACTTGTCCAAATCTCATGAATCATAACCACAGATCAAATCATTGCAACCATTGTAGGTGATACTTGTGCTTCTGTGTTTGGAGCACCCATTTCCATGCTCCTGACCTGGTTTTTCCATGTGTCTACTGAAAACACCAACTACATGTGAAATGATGACCATTTCTCCATTACAATCATCAAACTTCCTAATATCATATAATACTCGAGACATACTACCCTTTTCTTCTTCATCAATTAGGACATAAACCTGAAGAGAATTTACAATGGAAAGCCAAAGGGATTTTACTAGTTTCACATTATTCATACTGAATTTCCTGAGTATCTTCACCACATGCTTCTGTTGTGATAACCAAGCTTACCATATTTCCTGTCTCTGTTTATTTCCATGCCTAGGATTTATTTTTCTTCTCCCAGATCCTTCATAACAAACGTCCTAACCAACTAAGCCAACCTATTGATCTCAACCATGCTTGTGCTTGAAACAAACATAAAATTTAACACCAAGATAATGAATATACCATAAACACAATGGTTATACTCACTTCTTGTAAAATTTGTCTCACCATGAAGGAATCAAACATCTTGTACTATTTTCCTAGCATGCTTCAGGCCATACAATGATTTTTGGGTTTGCAAACAAATCTCCTGTTGCGATTCTGAATTAACCATTCTGGTTGTTCCATATACATCCCCTTATGAAAGGAGATTCATCAAACATTTCATTTATTTCCATGATGATTATGTGGGTAGTAGGAACCCACAGTCTGTACCTCTTAACATCATCACCATATCAAAGATCTACCTGTTTGATCTGGGTCCTACTTAGAAAGATGATAAAAACCATAAGCATCAGAACCGAATAATTTCACATTTGAGTAATTACCAGATGAACTATTCATACCTCTTCCTGAATCTTCCTGTCTTTTTCAACCGATGGTGACCGAGTTAACTGATAGCACAAACTCTTATGTCCACAAATATTGTTGCAACTTGGCATTACTGAACATGCCTATTCAATCCCAATTTCCTTGCAATACTTTCCAAGTTCCATGGATATGAACTTACCTTGATCATATATTCTCAAACACTTGATTGATTTTCCAACACATCAACGTTTCTAAAGACCCACCTTTCTAAACTAGACACACTGCTCCACCTCGAACTTTGCATTCGAACAACTTTGACCAAATCTGGACAAAACCATCCAAGTAAGCCTTCACCACTTACCTCCAGGCCCATTTACAATGGAGTTCACCAAGCCTTTTATAGGCTTCATTACATGCAATTCATGGAAACAATACCACGAGATACCTAAAAAAACATGGACCTAAAAAACCACCTACTTTGACCTAAAAACATATTTATCTCATTAACTCTTTCACCGAGTTAAGGCTAATCCAACATACATGCCCCCCCACATATTCAATCTACCTAAATATATGTCTATACTTTTCATAGGTGACTAGATAAACCAGGGGTATGCATGCCTATCCAGGTCTTACAGACATATGCTCATTTACATGCAATCAATAATTTCTACAACTCCAAAGTAATTACAATTTGTTTTTATTATTATTATTATTTCATGGTGACTCAAGCATCACTACCCTGCACCTTCTATGCGAACATAGGTGGAGAGACACAACAGACAAACAAAACTTCATCAACCATACCTGCAGCTGAATTTTATTCTATTGTGGAGTCCTCTTTGGATGCTTGTTTTCTTTTCCAACAATACTTCTTGAGATGCCTAGATTTTCCACAAAACCAACATTTTGCCTTACCCATACTATATTTTGACTTAGACCTGGTTGTACCTTTTTTATCTTTACCTCCTTCTGTAGATCGACCTCTGAACACCATTGCTTCTGTTGTTGAGGTTTCCTTACTGGATCTTCTCTTCATTTCCTCAAATAACAGAGCTCCCACAACAGTTTCATAATCAATGGCATCTATTGTGTTAAACCACACAGTTATGACCAGATGATCCCAAGACTCAGGAAACAAACACAGTAGTGTTGGCACACAATGGAAGACCCAGGGTTCAACGCTTCAATAGCGCACCAACAAAACCCTAACTACCGGCCCTTTCGACAACACCTGCGAAGCAAATGAAGTCTCACCTGAGGTAGAGGCAGGGGGAGTTGCAGGACTCAAGTGTCTACAACCTAGCTGGGACACAGATCTGTGATCACAATACTTAACCAAGCACTTAGCTAACAATATGCATTAGTTCTTAACTTATATTCACCTCGCAGATTAAATGGTAAATATCGAACAACGTTGTAATAATCAAGATCAATAACATCTAATCATTTATCACATAACATCAGAGCATATCTAGCACTCATTCACATCATAAGAACTAAGCATTCATAGATCTATCTACCATGCATAAAAAATAGTGCACTAAGAAAATAGAACAACATTGCACAAAGAACATCAACACAAGATATACATGGTTCACCCCAGTGTGGGGTTATGTCCACCAACTCTTCTTCTTCTTTATTAGTCTTCTTCAACCTTCTTACAGGCACAGAGCCACAAAGCTTACTCCGCATAGGAAAGGTGATTTGCGCATTGCGCACTAGATCCACCTTCCTCAAAATCAAGTCACAACACAAATCCTTACACATTCTTCGCACAAAGCACTTACAAAACACTTGCACTTAGCTCTGCAAGCCTCAACACATCCTTGCACTAAGCCAACTAGTCATGCACTAAGTCGATCAATGACTAGTAACTCTACTTGCACTGAGCCATTTTACTTCTTACATTCTTAGACACTTATTTATACATTACAAAAAGGGCCTAAACATGGGTAAACCCATGGGACGACATCCCATACCTGTTTTCAGATTTTTGTGGTGAAGAATTTCAAAATCATTTGTTGGAGAATCCACAGTTCGTGTCATTTTGTCATCGATGTTTCGAATCCGGATCTGGATTCATCATTAGGACTAATCGTCAAGTAGAGAGTTGGTTGATCTTAGTCATTAATAATGTATATGCAGGACAGTAGGTAAGATAACCAGGTCAGCTTATATGTAACCCTAAATGCGGAGCTAATAATTTAATTATAAATTTAAACGTAGCTTTTAATATGAATAATATAAATAATTAAAGTTTTTTAATTAATATAAATAATTTAAGGTTATAGGGTTGGAAGGAGTTTAATTTCATTGTATTACTTATTAGTATTTTTGTTTAACATTTTTATTTTTAATAGAGCTTAAGAAGCTTAATAAGTAAGATGATTAGTGATAATTGGTAATATTTAAAGGTGTTGATATCTCTAATTATGTATAAAGTTCTAGGGTTTTCTATTATTTGTTTTGTAGTGTTTTTTATTTATAACCTAAAATCTAAAGAAAATTAGTAATAGTTAATATAACAAAAGTGATTTCTAAGTGTTGAAAAGTCTGACAAAGTATATAGGTCTAGGGTTTGTAATGGTTTGTTTAAAATGTTTTATAAAATTGGTAAGTAAAAATAAATCTAGGGTTAGTTATAGATTGAATTTTTATCTTATTATAATAATTTTAACTGAAAATATAATTCTATTAGATAATTTAAGTGGATAAAGTGAATTATGTAGGATATTCATTATTAGATCTTATTAGGATAAGGTTATGAATAAATAAATCAGGGTTAGAGGTTTAAATTGTGTTACTAAGTAGTAGGGGTTTCAAGTTTTTAAGTGTTTAGGATGTGATGAATATTAATATAAAAATGTCATAGGATTAGGGTATATATAAGTTTTTAATTAGTGATAAAAATAGTACTATGTTTTTTTAATTAGATTTTAGGTTATAAATAAAAAACACTACAAAACAAATAATAGAAAACCCTAGAACTTTATACATAATTAGAGATATCAACACCTTTAAATATTACCAATTATCACTAATCATCTTACTTATTAAGCTCCTTAAGCTCTATTAAAAATAAAAATGTTAAACAAAAGTACTAATAAGTAATACAATGAAATTAAACTCCTTCCAACCCTAAAACCTTAAATTATTTATATTAATTAAAAAACTTTAATTATTTATATTATTCATATTAAAAGCTACGTTTAAATTTATAATTAAATTATTTGCTCCGCATTTAGGGTTACATATAAGCCGACCTGGTTATATTACCTACTATCCTGCATATACACTATTAATGACTAAGATCAGCCAACTCTCTACTTGATGATTAGTCCTGATGACGAATCCAGATCCGGATTTGAAACGTCGATGACAAAATGACACGAACTGTGGATTCTCCGGCAAATGATTTTGAAATCCCATACCTGTTACATAAACCTTAAAAGCCCCAAAATCCCACAAAAAGGGTGAGATCCCATGATCTCCGCTTCACCTGAGCACTTCGTCTTCAACCAGCCTATCGAAGTCCCAAGAATGGTAAGACATGACCAACGTTTCCTCAAAAACTATTCAAGAGCCAGTAGGCCCCCAAAACTCACCTGTGACTTGTCCCAAGTCACTATGATCTAGGAAACTCTGCTTCGAAGGCCTCGAGCTACCTCGACTTGCTACTTCGCCAGAGCCTCTTGCTCAAGGAACTCCTGGATTACTTACTCAGTGACAGGCCCTTCCAGGCGTTGTTACACTGTTGTGACCACTTGTTCCATCTGTGTGCCTTGTCCTTCGATCTCTTCAAATAGTGTGCAGGCTTCATCCTGCACCGGCTGGAGTCATTGTGTCACCTCCATAACTCTGATCTGGATGGCAGTGACCTGTTGATGAATTGCACATTGCTCTTGCGACCTCTTCATCTTCTCCACTGTAGTAATCATCTTCAGCTATGCGTGCACAGTGGAATCCTGCTGCTTTGCCTCCTAGAGTTGTGCTTCTAGTCTCCTCAGATCTGGGTCTTTTGCAAGGCGCTCATAGGTATACACACTTCGATCACTAAGTTTCTTTCATTATGTGGCCAACGCCCTGATTCTATCTACTGTGCTCTTGGTAGTTTCTTCCATTTGATCCCGAACTTCCTACGGAGTGCTAGGCACTGCTTGAAGTTCTATCTCTGCTACTCTTGCTTGGAGCTGTTGAATAGCCTCAACGAGCTTCCCTACTTGGCTCTGAGTTGTATCTTCTTTCGTCTGTGCCAATCTTGGAACATAGCTTAATTCTCTAGTCATTGTCTCTCTAATCCCAATTTGCTCCGCGAGAAGTTGATCTTTCTCTTTCTGGATTTTCTCTTGGTCCACTTCGAACTTCGCCCGAAGGTCATCTTTTTCTTATTGTGCAACCTAAATTTGCTCTAAGGCCTCCTCCTTTTCTTGCATCAAGGCTTCGGTGGCCTGCTCCTTTTCTTCTTAGACTCGACGAAGTTGATTCTCTATTTCATCCGCTAGTCTGCATAGTTGGGTGGGCTCATCCCCCAATTCTACATTATCTGTTGAAGGTGGCGCAATGGACATTGCACAGCTTGACTGAAGAGCTTGTTGGATATCTTTCAGTTGTTTTTCGATCTTTTCATATAATGTTTCTTGCTTCTCTCCATGTCTCTGCAGGATGTCTTCTGAGGCATCTTTGACGGCTGTGATGATGATTTGGATATCATCCATCGTGAGCACATTCTGTGATGGAGGCTTATTGGCTCGAGATTTCTTCTGTGCTGAGGGTTTTTGCGGAGAACCCTTCCTTTTATTTAATGTCTCAGCCTCTGTAAGGGGATCCTTTGGTAGTGTTACTTATCCCTTTTCTTTCTTATCTTCTTCCCCTTCCTCCTCTTGGTTTACTTCATCGCCTCCTCCTCTTACAGGTGAATTGGACGCAGTTTCCTCCAATGCATTGTCCTTCTCCTCACTGTCGATGTCCTGCAATTCCTCCTTTTTCTTCTTCTTCTTGTCACTACCTTGTCCATCATGTTCAACCCGGGTGACTAATGGGATTCCAATGATATCGGGGTCAGAGAGTTCTGCATCCTCCACTGGTACAAGGAATTTTGCAGGCCATTCCTTGGTTATCTCCTCCATATCTTCCTTAGTCAATTTGTAGTAAGACTGTAGATCCTCCTTGTTTTTGTCCCCGCACACGGTGATATATATGAAGTGTCGATCTGTGTAGAACTTCACGAGTGGCCTGAACCTATGGATTGTATTCGACGTCATTCGGGGAAAGGATTCAATTGTGTGCTTGAGATGTAAGTAGTAGGTGTAGAACACCGCATTTGATTATCATTGCTTCGCCATATCGCTTGAATACCACAAGGTGGTGAAACTCATGGCTAGTGGTTCTGATGGCTCGACTTCTAGGAATTTCTCTCCCTCCGGTATCTCTCAAGTGACAAATGCTATAAGAATCAACAACCAACTAAAGTGGAATCCATAACCTTGGTCCTGCGCTTCACAACAACCTTTCTCCAACTCATTGACGAGATAGCTTGTCGAGTTCATATGCATCCCTTCCATGTGTTTTCCTACAAGTTCGACTACGAATCTTGTTACTTGCATAGGGTGGCTCTTTCTGACGATATTTCCCACTATCAACTAACAAGCTAGGCGCACTGCGCCATCCTGGATGGAGGCTACCTTGTAGCCTCGCTTCCCTTTCTCCACATCGTCGTATGATTATTTTATTCATTGCACCAAGGAGTGATCTGATGTCTTCCCAAGGTAGAATTAATTAGGGTATGTTCCTTGCATGCTTAGTCTAGTAATGAGTTGGATCAGCATCAGATCCATAGTGATGTGCCTATCCAACCATAGGTACCCACCATGGAAGCACGACAGGAGGATTTTAACACACACCTTAACCTCCCGATGTCTACCAAAGTGTGGGATCTTCATGACATTTAAGGTAGTTGACCTTGTGATCTCCTTGATCCATGGCTGGGGAACTATCTTAGGCTTCTTCCCAGTCATTTTCGTTGGGTATCGATACGGTGCGAGCATCACATAATTCTTCCTATCGCATAGGTTAAAATCACTTATCTTGAGAGATGGGATCATTCCCAACTACGGTCCTATTGCATGTATCCCTTTTGGGAGGTACACCGTGATGAGCGTGTACTCAAAGTCTCTTGGGAAATTGTCACGAATAACCATGCCCAAAGGCGGGATGTAGTCGGGCAAGATCGACGGGATCTGGTTGACGTTCTACAGATCATCACGATGCTTTCTTCTCTTCTCTGTCATAGCTCGGGAGGGCCCAGATTGATGTCTAGTCGAGGGGGATGCTTGCAATCCTCCTGGAGATGATGCTTGTAATCCTGCGAACATAAATTTCTCAGCCATAAGGTCTATTAGGATCTCCTCCACAGACTTCTCTATTGTGCTACGTTCGCCCGACATACACACTCGTGGTCAAATAACTCGGGTAGGGGAAAAGATACGCAAGGTAATCGAATCAATGGTGAGGTCTATATAGCACAGCGCGGTAGGAAATCACGTCTCTATTAGCTTGAATATCTCAATTTGCAAAAGTGGTCCCAGTGCAACATGCGACGGATTAAATAAACAACATCATAATGGATTCCTCCAATGGGTCGAAATTCCTTAATCAATACGATTCCATCCGTTATGGCACGGTCTCAATGGTCTCATGGCAATATTTTCCGCAATAACTATGTTTCTAACCGTTCCAGAACATCGTTCTAACGGTCGGGACGCCTCCAATGGTCATATAGCTTCTCTGTGGTGAAGTGTCATTTTGCATTGTTCTACTATTATGACGATGTTTAAGTTCAACAAGCCCGCTTCCTGCGAAGTCTTCACTAGAACATCTTGTTGGGGATAAATATATGCACTATTAATTCCCACATTTAATTATCAATCGGGGCTCGTAAGCTTCGAGGTGAAGGTGCAGGAAACACAAAATTAGAGCCTAGTCTAACCTAACCTAAAGTCGACAAAACCATCTTCAAACTCACACTGCAGGAAATTAACACTAAGGATTCATCACTGGGACATAGGAATAACTTAGTACTATGAAGGCTTAGATCACAGTCTTTCTTGCACTCAGGGTGATGTTCATGTGACTAATCGTGAGTAGCTTACTTAAGTTTCTTGTGCTTCAATGGATTCTAGTAGTGGTTAGCTAAGCTACAAGAAAACTAAATCAAAGCAAACTAGATTAAAAGATAATGAAGACAATCAGAAAATGACTTGTAAACAAATGAAACTAAAACTCCAAGACAATTCTTCAAATGGATACAACACCAATAATGAAATCTACCTAACGGAATAATGGATCTACTGAATGAATGAAAATATGTAACAATGATCTATATGAAGAGGAATAGATGGAAGCAAATGCACTATGTGCTCAATGGATGCCAACATACTATGCATATCAGTGCATTCAACAATATTTAAGAATCGCATGATTACATCAGGCTTCAAGGTGTGTATGTTATAAATTTGTGATAATAATACAAAGAAATTTCAACGGTGATCACTNAGAATTATCTTATCCAGAACCTGAACCCAAAGTTTGAATCTTGAACATGCTAGACTTATTAATCCACGCACCAACATTAATATAGAAATCACAGTAAATATATCAGTCCTATGAGATGTTGTACTGTTATGTTTTAAGAACATAGATTCAATAAAAAGAAATGATATACACCATGTGTTTCAAATCTCATGAGCAAGGATCAAATCCAATGTTCAAAAGTGACTTTATAAATGTTACTAAGAGCATATTTTTGTCATATGACAAAGGTGCAAATAGTGATCAGCTCTTCAAGCAATGATACCACAAACATATTGTTTATGCCAACCAAATTATTGACGCCAAGATAGTGCATAAATGGATTATATAAATGTCACATGAATCAAGTGTCAACAATGTTCAAAGGAGTCAAAAAACTTCAATTGTGTAAAACAACAAAGTGGTGTTATAAAGTTGGAATAAATATGCACACATATGAAGAATGAATCTTGAGTCTTATTAATATTGCATAAGAACTAAAACTGTAATTAAAGAGAAAACTAATTAGACAACACGCCATACAATAAAATGAAAATATAATGGACTAAAACTAAATAAATTGAACATAGCAATGCTTACCCACACTGAGGGGCCCTTCCCAGGTGACTAGCACTGCTGAGAAAAATTAGATCAAGCCAAGGAGATGCACAATAGATCAACAACAATCATCTTTTCATTTAATCATGGAACTCTGTTTTTACATGACAACCAACTCCTTAAAGCTTTCTCACAAAAACAAATCTCTCACTTACAAAAACTTCATGAAAATAATGGCTCCTTCTCATAGCCCTATGAGGCTTATTTATACATGAATAATTATTGAGTGTATGGGACCGAATCCCAATGGTCATATTTCAAATATTACATTTTTAGATAAAATCCTCAAAAATTTGGGGTTTATTGCAATTTGGGCAAATTTGAGTTAGTCCCCCACCCATATATTCCAAACCAATTCTGATTTTGAAAAACTGCTCATGTCTTACTCAATTTTCCATATTCTAGACAAAACTCATTCCATATAATTTCTATATATGTTGCCATCTGCACAGAAATTGAGGCGCAAGTTGGTAGTTTCAAATTTTTACTAATTTTGGCAGAATCATTCCCCCTGAGCTGGAGGTCCACACGTGTGAGATGGGTTAATTCTGCCTCTTGCATCCACATGTAAACGTGTCTTTGGACAAAACCCATGTACCCGATTTTCCTCTAGAAGCTTTCCAAAATTTCAAATTATTTCTAGTACCAGATTAACACAGTTGGTACTGGATTAGAACAATTAGTACCAAAATATTATAGGCAGGGTTTTATTACCGGATGAACACAGTCATGACAATGGGTATCAGACCAATGCAATGGTAGTATCAGATGGAGCTATTACTAGAATAGGCGCAATCTGGTACCAAATGAAGCTAGTACCGGAAGAGGCAGAGAGATGGTACCGGATGAACGCAAAGGTAGTACCGGATCACTGCAAAGTATTGAATGACATGGAGTGTGGGTACCCGATGACTGTAGAACCTTCTGGTACTGGATGAATTGGATTACCGGATGACCTACAATGAGGGTACCAGAATAGGAACAATACAAGTACCGAAACATAGACAATGCATATACCAGAACTTGAACATGCTGCTTGGACATAGAAACATAGGATTAAAACATCATCGACGCAACTATTGTATAATCATTGTTTTAATCACTAAAAATATGTAAAATTATGTATTAACCACATAGGATGAATAACAAGAGATAATGGAGGTTTATGGTATAATTAGCGATATATTATTGATGAAATGCAGGGAGAAGGTGTAATGATGAGTATATTTGTATGGCGAAAAGTATGAAAAAACTGGAGCTCAACACCTCCAATAGTCTTTCTAACTTTTCTTTCTTCTTACTGATCTTTCTGGCCTTCTTCCGTATGATCTGAGTTTATGGATTCCTCTTTCCATTCGTATTCTTTTCTTCCCTTAGTGTAGTAACTTCTCACTGCTGAGGGTATTTCAAAGGGTTCAAGTGTGATGCCTTGGCTCTTACTATTTTTGTGGTGGATGCTCTTTTCTCCTAATTGGACAACTTCTTTAAGTCTTCCTGCATTCTTCCAACTTCGACAACTAATTATCTGGTTCTCTGTCGCTTCAACTTATCCTCTTGTTCTTCTATTATTCTCGCTATTTTCCTAGCCATGAAGTCCCTTAATTATTGCTTTTTTTGTTCTGTAGCTTCCTCCTCTTCTTTCGTTCGGATCTGATCTTTCTCAATCCAAGTCTTTCCTAACAAAAGTGAAAAAGGGGCAATGTTCTCAAAAAACTTAATGACTTCAAATTCTTCTTCTGTCGATGTTCCATGCGCCATCATAGGTACATTAGTAATGCTTCCACATAGGGTTATCATCTTTCCTTTAAAAAATCCTATCCTTCCCAATGAAGGAATCATACTCGGCTTTCCCAAAATTTTCCAAGTACTTTCTGGCATAATATTCACATGTGTTTCCTCATCTAATACACAATCTATGTCGAAGCCCCCTATTCTTATTTCTATGCATTGCTCTTCTTTTAAGATCTCTAGTAAACTGATGTCTATGTGCTCATTTAGGGTTTCTTTCAACTGTAATAACATAGATTCTGATTTGTTCTGGTTTTGTAACAGATCCTTAGTTTCTTGACCTTCTTCATGGTTTTCTTGTCTCATGTTCATCTTTTCGACTTTATCAATCATTCTAGGGTTCTCTGTCGCTTCGGCTTTGTTGAGGACAAGATATGAATTGATCTTACTCAAGCATTTTCAGACTTTACTTGGCTAAACTAAAGTATACGAGAATATCACCCTATGTTTATAGCCAACAAAAATATATATCCTAACTCACAAGTATTAATTACAAGTGCTTAGGCTAGTCTTTTATCAACAAAAAACTTGCTAGAAATTCACTTTTTATGTATTTTTCTGAAAATATCAGTCGCTGAAATAAATGTAAGAACAGAAGTAAAGACACCAAGATCATAATCATTGTAGATGAGACATAAAGAAATCCCTTATTTCATTCCAATTCACCAAAGATTCATTGTCTTTACAAAACTTCACACATAAATCTTGGACCAAATTCAAACTTAGTAATCCCCGATGGATCATACAAAAGGACCTTTGACAGAAAACCAAAACTGAACTCTAAAAGTTGGATCAGCTTGCCACAAATTGTTGCCCACTTGACTCTGCACAATAGCCTTTATCAATCATGAAAGTTAATTCACAAATAGAAAAGTCTACACAGACTATCAAAGATAGATCAACACCTCTAAAGAACAAGTGTCTAAATGATTTGATTCAGCCCTAAATGTTGTTGTCTACAATAAGACCCTGCTATCACAAAAGAGAACTAGGCTATGATGAATATATGAATGAATGAAAACTGAACTATCTCAACATAACTCAAAGAGAAAACCTTAGCATGCTTTGTTCTTCTATCGTCCTCTTGTTCCTCCCCTTAGTTCATCTTTTAACAATTTAGAATTGGTTAGAGTAGTTGTTCAAGGATAAATTCGTG
>JASDQU010241772.1:66948-80944 GCA_032191745.1 Picea mariana | reverse complement strand
CCTCTGGCAGAAACCATTAGTGTTTTCTAGTAGTTACACTGTGAACCTCCAAAGACCGCTTCAGCAACTGAATCGCCATTGATCGATTAACTGTGAAGAGAAACAATAGCCCTTCGATCATATTCCCTAATAACCTGCACCGTTGGACCATAAATGATGGGTCTTGCGCTTATTTTTCCATTTCACAATTCGGCCTTTCGGCATCCCTGTGGTGAGGCATCTCGACTCTCCAAGTTGCGATCTCCGAAATGGAGATTAGCTTCGTGCTACCTCCTCCCTTGAGCCTTCGTCGATGTGACCATGGGTTATGACCAAGGGCCAATTTTGAACATGTATTTCGCATTTCGCGTTTCGAGGATTCTATGATGAGTTCTCTTGACTCTCCATGTCCCAAACTCCGAAATGGAGCTTGTCTCTTCGAGCTCTTCTCTACAGCTCTTCAACGATGTGACCACCGACAGTGACCATAGCCTTATTCGAAAACGCATTTCGCCGTTTCTTCATTTCAGCATTCCTGTTGAAAAGTGTTTCGACACTCCAACTCCTGGTATCCGAAACTAACACCAAAAGGTGTTTTTCGGATTTCGGCATTCCAACATTCCTTGTGATGAAGTGTTTTGACGCTCCATCTCCCAGTATCCAAAATCTACACAGAAAGGTGTTTTGGTGTTTCACATTTCACGACTTTGGGACTCTTCTGATGAAGAGTCTCGACTCTTGATTCCTCCAAATCCCGGTATCCGAAACTCCGGTTGATGTGCTTGTTTTGGGATTTTTGACGTTTCGCATTTCGGCACTTCGGGACTCCTGTGTTGAAGAGTCTCAATTCTTGACTCCTCCAACTCCCAGTATCCGAACCTTTGGTTGATGTGCCTATTTTGGGTTTTTAGGGTTTCATATTTCGTGATTCTGGGACTCCTGATGATGAAGGGTCTCGACTCTTCCAACTCCCGGTATCCAAAACTATCCTCCTGCTTTCAAGATTTTGGTGTTTCAGATTTCACGATTCCAGAACTCCTGATGATGAAGAGTCTTGACTCTTCCAACTCCCGGTATCCGAAACTGTCCTCCTGCCTTCAAGATTTCGTAACCCCACTTCACCTTGATCTTTAAAGAATGTGCAGGTTCTCCTGGATCCAACACCGGTTGGACCTCGGGCTCATATCTGACATTCATAAGGAATTCTCAATGGGATCCAAAGATCTCTGTCACTTCTCCTCTCGGGCTTACGTTTTCCCTTTTTTTCCATCGCTGCATACTTTGATCTTGCCATCAATGACAAGCACACATGCATGTAAACATGCCAACACGCTATACTTCGCGCACCTTTGAACTTCTGAATTCTCGTGAGTTGCTGATTCAAATTTCTCCTGGAATTTCCCCCGCTGAAAGATTAAAATTTCCTGCTGCTTTTAAGCCCAAAATGGGATGCTTTGTATGTCGCCCTTTGTGTCCATGTTTGCGGCCTACACGATCAAGAATTTGGATGACTGGCTGTGGGCTGGGATAACAGGGAGACCAATGACTAAAAAAGGAGACAAGTGTTCATCCTTTGGGGAAAACAGAGGGGCTTGGGGACGAGACTCATTTCGGGTAGGACATTAAGGAAAACTAGGGTGCACAAATGAACAAGGGCACACAGAAGACAAATTTACACGCCGAAAGGGGACAAACTTAAAACTTGTCGATTCGAAAAGGATAGAAATAGGGAAAAATTATAGACTTAGGTAGAAACCATGAACCCACAAGACTCTGACAAGTTCATGTGATAACACTGAAGGTAGATTCTCTTCCAGATCTCACATATGTGAGTGGAATAATGGCCTATATGACTCAGTTTGTATTATGATATTGTTGATATTAGATTATATGATTGTTGTGGAGATTGTATGTCTCTGGACAATAGTTGTATGCTACTGTGGTGGATGTGATCCACTAGTAGTGATTGTGTGTCATTGGTTAGTAGCCGTGTGCTGCTAGGAGTGGTTGTGTACCAGTGGGTAGTAGTTGTATACTACTCTTGATATACACAGTTGTGTTCTATTGGATGACATTGTTTTGATTTCCATGGAGATTATCACTAGTGTTGGAAATGATTTTCAACTAGATGGATAGTCAGTGTGTTGATGGACACACATTCTCCAGGCAGAGAATGGTCCAGGCATGACTGATTACTGGTGGACACACATTCTCCCTATGGAGAATGGTCGAGGTTGACAGATTGTTGATGTACCATGGGAAACTATTCTTCTAGGACATATGTCTGGATTAGAAGAATGGTCCATCTCCTTGAGTACACATTAGTGACTAGAGTGGAGAGATTGGTAAAGTACATACATTTTCCCCGAGTTCATAGTAGTTTCTAGAGGGAAAATGGTCCAGGATAGTCATTGTTCTAGAACGTATGTTTAGATTATAAGAATAGTCCTTGTAGCCCATGGTGTGGCTTCCAACATATGTTGGAACAATTATTCTTCTAGGACATATGTCCAGATTAGAAGAATAGTTCTTGTATCACTTTGTGGAGTGAGTGACTTATTCAACATCATGACCAATTACTCAGATGAAGTATGGCTTCGAGAGATGATGAAGTTGATGCTAGCAGATGATACTGATAGTGATGATGTTGCTCGTGAGTTGATCTACGTGATCATGAGATATCCTGTGTGGCTATGATGATGCTACCGGTTGAATGGTATGTTGTTTCTCAAGACCATTACCTTTAATACCTCCCTAGATAGGAGGGAGTGTTAATATTATGGTAGTTGCAGGATTTATTAAACTCCATGTGTAACCTTTGATGATACTAGACTATTCCAGGAAGTAAGAGAAACCCTAAATAGATGTGTAGAAACCCTAGAAGACATGTCGGCTCAATAAAATAATTAATCTTTAAGTGTTAACCTATAAACTAAGAAGTTGGCCTGGACAGGTGACAAAGAGAACTATAAATAAGAGGGAGCTAGATATCATTTGTCACTCTCACTCTCACAACTGCATAAGGACTAATGGTACACAAGTTTGGAGAGGGAGTGCAGCTGCAGCTGCTGCAATTGGAATTTTTGTTTTGGTTGGACTTTCTCTTGGTTACGGTTTGGAATTTCTTCTTGGTTTCAAGTTATTCTTGCTTGGTGTGATACCCTTGGAGAAAGGTGCGCTAGCCTTGGTTGGCTACTGATATGCTACTGGAATTATTTTATCTGTCAAGGTTAAGGTGCTCGGGGGTGGCCTTTGTGCCTATGGTTGGGTGACAATATTGCTATATTGTCTATGGAAAAATTGATCCAGATTATTTTCGACATGAAATGAGAGTGGAGATAAAGCATAGAAATATACATAGATATTGAAAGAGTGACAATAATATAAAAGAGATATATCAGAAATATAACAAGATGCACATATATACAGTAATACACAATTTCTATTAATGTGTGAAATGTACAGAACTGTAAAAATACAGAGTGAAAGACTCACTAGAATGGTGGCAACTTATCTCTGAGAAGAGACACAATGGCTACTCGCATTTGCTAGAAGATGATTGTTAAAATGAGGCTCCAAATACCTTTATAACATAAGTAAAATCCAAAACCCTAACCCTGGAAGATGAAAAGCCAAAAGGTTTACGGGCCTCGATGGGGGTAGTTGATACGTTAACTTCCCATGGGCATAACTTTTGCATACAATCTTGGTTTGGGGTGCTCGATACATCATTGGAAAGGTTTATTTGAGAAGAATGATTTTTGATTGGACCAAATGAGTGCCATTGGCAATCACCTGGTCCCCAAATCCCCCAAAACTGTCGTTTAGGGCCTCAAAACGACCCCAGAAGTTTGGAACTCGAAAAACTGTCGAAAAACTACAAAGATGGAAAATTGTTTTTCAAGCCCATGGAATAGGTGGATGGACACCGATATCCACCTAGATCAATCCTCCCTCATTAGGAAGTAATGGTCTCCATTGCGTTGATTTCTCGGGGGAGAGAGGGAAGCATTTGCTGAATCTGAATCTTGGTGAGATGCTTGCCTTGTTGGAGACGTCATGTTGCTCGGTTTGTGAAAGGATATCACAAACCTGTTGCCAGCAGGGTTGAATCTGTTCAACCAGTCGGGCTACCTGAGATGAATGTGTGCACAAGGTATTTTTGTGCTTTGCTACAATCTTGTCAACCTGCTTTTGATGGATAGAAGGTGCCTTATCTGAGGCTGTAGTGGTTGTAGTATCCTTTTGTTCACCTTTCGAACAGATTGTGAAGAAGCTGAATTTTGTAGTATGAGATACTACCTTGCTGCATTGTTTAGGTGGTATAATAGTTGGAACTACCTCTGGTATTCTGTAGAGATGACCCCCCAAAGTAACAATGCCACTACAAGGTCGAGACTCATAAACAACATGGAACTTCCACATATATGGCTGGCTCAAGAGAACATCACAGACATCCAGTGGGGAAACATCACATAATACCTCATCTTTGAAGGGCAGGATGCCGTATGACAATCGACAATGCTGGCTGACATGAAGATCTCATCCCTGGCGAAGCCACCCAATGTTGTATGGTTGTGGGTGTGGTGTTCTCGACAATCCCAAATGTTTGACGACATCTACTGAGATGAGGTTCTTCTAGCTTCCACTATCAACAATAAAATGCAGTGGGGTCCCCTTCACCCACATCTGTGAATGAAAAAGGTGCTCCCCCTCTTCAGGATTTGTTGGTTCTTCTGGTTGAATTGTTGCGGTCACGACAATAGCAATGGGGTTTGTGTCGATGATTTGTATTTTACCAGTATTTTCAGAATCATATTCAGAATCAGGATTCGGCTCCTTGTCTTTGATCTCGACCACCAATGACTATTTTGAGCGACATTCATCAGTGTTGTTCCAGAGGATTTTGTGGAAATTGCACCATTTTACATTGTCCTTCTTCGTCTTCCCATGACCCTTCTTTTCCTATGGCTTAGACTGGTTTTCAGGAAGCTATTTGTTAGGGTCGTCTTTCTCATACTTTGGTTGTTGCGGATTTGTAGATCCAAACTCTTTTTTTTTTGGTGACTAAATTTTTGCTCGATTTTAACAACATATCGATACTTAGAATCGAGTGATGAGATATCTAGAAAATCCATTTCAGTTTGGATGTGTCTATGTAGAGCCCCACAGTATTTCAGAACCAAATGTCGCTCAGAGTCTTTGTTACTGTTGGTTACTATTTCCCTTCTCAGGTTGTCTAAGTTATTTACCCACGGGTCATGTCATTCGGGGTTCCAAGAAAGCCTCTAAAACTATCAGCCCTCCTGGTAATCCAAAAGGCAACATAGCATTCGGAAGGTACTGCGCAGTATCACTCGAGATAGCTTTAAATGGGTGACTGTAAGACTCAGGTGTTTATAGCCTAGGACAGAGTAGGGGATAGGGGTTTCTTGATTAAATCTAGGTACCGTGAGCTGTAAGGTAAACTACTTATCCCTTGAAGTCACATACGTATATTTCATAGTTTAATTCCAACAGAGTATAAACAGATTCATAACAATGTGCTAACTCATTCATCAAGCTTAACCATTAATTGCTGAAAGAAAGAAGAGACATTCATACATTCAACATATTACACGAGTATTACCATGGTTCACCCCCTCCTGGGCTACATCCACAAAGATTTGGCTCTTGGCTCTTTTATTATGGCAGTTCTGCATTCTTGGCGCCACGCGCTTACAATTCGCCACAAAACTGGGTAAGATCTATGTGAAGCGAACTAGATCGCACCAGGCTCTATAGCCTGCGGTCTAATCCTCAGATCTACCTTCCCTCATTCTTCTTTTCTCAATATCTTACAAAATCAGTTTATACAGCTAAAAACATTACATATCACCTACGCTCATGCATGGTTACAGTCTCCAAAACTTAACTCCAAAGCCTAACCCTCAACAATAACAATAATAACAAAAACCATCCCTATATGATACTTTCGTATCTATATTTATACATTTTGGGATCTTCAGCCTTTTACAAAATATTATGAAAACCCTAACCCTTCTTACATTAGGTATTTATCCCATGCGCATGTTGTTCTTCCTCCAGCTATCACTTTCCTTTGTGCATGCTTTCTTGCATGCACGCGTGCTATTCTTTTGCTAGTTGCTACTTCGGTTTTCTGCACGCTTTCTTTCCCATGATCGTTCTTGTTTCCCCTTCGACCTGGTGCCAACAGGCCCCCAAAATTGACATGTGACTCGTCCCGAGTCACCTAATTTATTTGTGCTTCCTCGATCTCCTTGGCAATCATTTGGAATTGTTCCTACAACTTTGCTGCTTTTGTCAATGCCTACGCAGTTTTCTCCTTGATGGTGTCGACTGTCTGAGCTGCCACTTCCTCGCTCATCTGTCCTACGCATTCTAGTTGAGTCTGTGCTGTCTGTTTTCTGGCTTCTTTTGCCTGCACAAGTGCTTCTACTACCCATTCCTGTAACATTTCTATTTGAGCCGGATGCTCCTGTTTCTATGTTTGCATAGTGATAAGTTCTGTCTGTATCTTCTTCAACTCTTGCGTTCCCTTGACCCATTCTGGAATTGGTATGGTCTTCTTTCATTGCTTGAGTTCTTGGATAGTTGCATTGATCCTCTCCTCCTCCTTTTCCTAGTGTTGGACCTGTGGATCCTCTTCCAGCCTTGTCCAAAGTTGCGCTACTTTATCTAGCAAGTCAGCTTCCATGATGACTTGTTTTTATAGCTCCCGCAGTTGCATTGCTGCTTCCTGCTTCCTGCTTCCTTTTCTCCTTCACTACTAGTGGAGTTGTCGGTCTAATTTGTCCACGGAGAGTCTCGATCTCCTTATGATATTGATCAATTGCCTACACAATCTAGTTGATCTTTTCTGCGGCTGGGAGTTCATTTCCTTGTGTAGTAGTTGGAAGTTTCCCAAAAATTTCTTCCACTTTGCGTTCCAGCTCATTTCTGTGTTCTTTCTCCTCCTGAGTTTCAGATTTGGCTTGTGCACAAACTGTTTCCAATGCTTCCTTCTTCTTTGTTGTTTGTTGTAGCTTGAATAAGTTTTTATGTGCTCGCGATTGCATCTCGTGGTCGACGCTAACCTGTAGTTTCTATAATTCTCTTGATGGCATCCATGTCAAGACCAATTGGATATGATCCAAATCCTTCAGTGGTGTTTGTCCCACAATTTCATCCATTCGCAGCATGTTAGGCTTTATGTAGACCGTGGAATGTGCATGTGGCATCAGAAGAATCGGGTCACGTTCTTCTACCTCCACCCTTTCTGTGGTCTGTGTGGTTGATGGCTCTATGCCTCTACTGCTACTCGTGATTTGGGCTTCCCCGAATTTTTTAAGGAGCTATCCCATTTGTGTCAGTTCCTTCTGTAGTTATCCCTATGGTGCGTGGCATGATCGAAATCC
Source organism: Picea mariana (assembly GCA_032191745.1). Classification (NCBI taxonomy): domain Eukaryota; kingdom Viridiplantae; phylum Streptophyta; class Pinopsida; order Pinales; family Pinaceae; genus Picea; species Picea mariana. Next base: position 73,547 of record JASDQU010241772.1, on the reverse strand, counting down.
TCTGCAAGGCAGTCTTGGACCATTCTAGTAATCATCTCTCCATTATCCTTCGTGATTGTGTAGTCCAGTGGTGGTCGTTGTGCCTTCATTTTCTTGTGTGCACCTGCTTCCTGTACCGCTGGTCTCTTAGTTCCCCCTGGTTCCTGTGTGATGGGGTTCGATGTAGTTTGATATGCTCCCTCATCCAGTTTCCGCTGTCCATTGGTCGACTGAGTGGTTTATGTCCTCCCCTTTTGGGTCCCTGGCTGCTCTGAACCGTCGTCTGCCTGAGTCGACTTGGTTTGGCCCATTCTTTGTTTCTTGGGTACTGGGATTTGTGGAGGCTGTGTTTCTGCCTGCACAACCCCTCCTTCTAATGTTTGTCCTGATACTTCTCTGGGTATGGTTGTAATCCTCCATTCATAAGGCCATTCGCTGATGATCATGTCGATATATCCCTCGATGACGTAGTAGCGCATCTGTAGCTATTGTTTATCCAGATCCTACCTTGGTTGTATCCACATGGCTTGTCGCCTAGCCCAGAAATTGGTGATTCCCTCATATTATGTGACAACCTCCGGTGTTATTCTCCATGCTCGACTGATGGATTCCTGTATCTCCCAAATGTAAGCTTCGAATACGATTCCATTCTTCCTCTTATTCTTGGCTAGTAGTGCGGATCTTAGCACATAATATCTTTCTCCTCCTGGCTGTGGTGTGGTACAAAAGACAACATGTTCTGGTTCTCGCCATCCCATGAAAGCTATGAGAGTGATCAGCCATGAGTAATGAAATTCCGTACCTACATCCTGCGTGTCTTTGCAGTCTACTTGGAAAAAGTTTGATAGGTATGGCGCCCAACTCATGGAGGTGCCTTCTACACAATGAGTTGCAAAAGCAATGACTCCTGCCGATACTTCGTCTTTGCGAAATTTTCTTAGCAGTTTGCAGGATAAGATTTTTGCACCCAATTGCATCGCGACATTGTTGATCCGTTTAATTATAATGCCTCTTATTCCCCTGTCGGTGCCATATTTCTTCTTCATCTCTTCTTCCAATGTTTTTTCCTTGGACTTATCGTCCAGAATCAATGCGGGATCCATACCCCGGGTGGGTAGGCCTATTATCTACGCGATAAGTTTGACAGTTATGGGGACAGGTTTGTCTAGCCATACATCCCCTCCATGTGTAATTGCTAACCGTTGCTTGATGCATGATGATGCATATTGGCCTCTGCCAAAGTGTGGTATCTTCAACAATCCTAGAATTCCTGTTCTGTCCAGTCTAGTCCAATTGCCCACTGGTGTGGCTGAGTGATGGTTTCTTTGAGTTGGTTCACAACTATTTTCTGCATAAATACCTATGGTGCAAGCTCTGGATATTTGGTTTCATATGCTACGTCATGGTCAAAATGCTTGAGCTTCCCGACGTGACCCAATAGTTGCGGGTCCACCTGTACTTCCTCTGGTATGCGAGGTAGCACAATCTCTGCAGCCAGTTTCTTTCAAGGTGAGCTTCGTATCTAAAATCGGTCCTCCTGCTATGTTGGCTGGCTCGAAGTTCCAACAACTCCTAGCTGTTCCCCTGTCATCCACTCTGGACATGCCTTGGTAGTTCCAACGGTCTCCTCATCTGGGTGACCTAAGCTGGGTGCTTGCGTCTTGTCTGGTTTCTCCTCTTCTCCTAGATGTTGTGCCGTTTCGTTCACTTCCACGGTTGCTTCAGTATGTTCCGGTGGTATTTCCTAGTGGGTTTCTTCTTATTTGTTCTGAGGCTCGTGCACTATTGCTGGTGTATCTTGTTCCATGGCCTCTCTTTGTGGTTGCAGAATCTCCTCTAGTATTGGTATGGACTCTATTGGGATTTCCTCTGGTGACAATATTTCATCAATATCGATGATCTCTGGTGGCCTCTGCTCATTTTCTTCCAATGGTCCTCGTGACCTAGTCTGAACACTGGTTGATATGGCTGTCTGGCCTGGTTCTGCGAGCTTCGGTGGTGCCATAATGGTGTCTGTTGAACGTTTGTTGAGTTCGAATGGCTTCAGTGAGATATGTGGTTTCACTCTGTTCATTCTAGCTGTTGTTGTTCTTTTTCTGTTCTCCTTTTGAAAATAGAATAATTGCTTATGTGCTCATGTGTTGTATGGGATCGTCATGAATCTTGTCGGGGATGCTTCCTCCATCATGCAATTAATGCACCATAACTGTAGGTTCAATGCATCCGTGATGATTTTGTACTTGCCATTATGCCTACTCTACCGTCTCCAGTTGGCGCGTTTAATGTGACATCCCATCCATCCTTGCCTTGCTTTAACTCTACCTCATGCTATCCTGTCAGCCTGCTTTTTTCGACTTTCCTTTTCTCGCTTGTTTCCTTTTTCGATATGGCTGCTATCATTTCCCTTGCTAGCTTCATGTTTCATATGAGCCTTGTCCCTCATGTTGTGTGCTTTTATTTATTTATTTATTTTCTTTTTACTGTGTGGTGGGTGGTCCACTGTTCTTGTACAGCTTCAACCAGCTCCCATTGATCATTCCTATGAGGTCTTTGCCTGCTATATCTCTTAACTATACAGCTCCTCTGTCCATGACAGGTTTTACCTCATATGGTCCTAGCTAATGCATTCTCAGCTTTCCTGGGTGCTGCAACGATTTACTATTGTAGAGAAATACTAGGTCTCCTTCCTTGAATGTCTTCCTCTTGATGTAGCGGTCATGCCAAGCTTTGTCTCTTTCTTTCTGTACTTGTTGGTGGAATCCTGCAAAGATTTTGTCTTCCTCCATCGATAGTAATTGATTCAGTCTTTCCTATACTGTGCCTCATTTTGTCATGTGTGTGATACTTGCTACACGTAGACTGGGTATTAAAAATTCTACCGGCACTACTGCTTCTTGACCATATACTAGTTTTAATGGTGTGTGGCCTGTCAACTTTTTGCATGTGGTTCTATACGCCCATAACATTGCTGGTACCTTGAGGTCCCAATCGTCCCTGTTGACGTTACATATCTTTGTCAGGGTATTCTCTAGAATTTTGTTGAAGGCTTCTACCGTGCCATTTGCCTGTGGATGATACAGTGTGATTTTTGGGTGATGAACTTCAAAATCTTCAAGCATCGCTCGGATGGTGTTTTTTATGAAGTGCGTTCCTTGGTTTCTCATCAAAATTCTTGGGAACCCAAATCTAGTAATTACTTGTTCAAACAAAAAGTGTGCAGCTGTCTTTGCGCTGCAATATTTTGCTAGTGGCATTTCATCCCTTCTATTGGTTTTTCCTACCCTTTGACAGACATCACATTGCTGACAATACTCTTTCGAGTCTTTGTGGATCGTTGGCCACCATAATCCTACGCATATTACCTTCTACATAGTAGCTTTTCCTACATAATTCCCTCCTACTATTCCCTCGTGGGCTTCTGCTAAAATTCTTGATCATTCGTGGTCTAGTACGTATCTTCGTAAGATGCTATCTGTGCCCATCTTGTATATATGTACTGCGATCAATAGATAGTTGGATGCACAAACTACCAAGTTCTTCTTCTACGCAGTGGTATATTTTTATGACGCAGTACCTGTGCTCAAGTACTGGATGATCTTTGCAAAGTAATTGTCAACAATCTTTACTGAGAATAACTGTGCATCTGGAAATTTGTCTTCTAAATTCGTTGGTTCCTCTCCATTTGTGACCCTCGATAGGTGGCCAGGTCCTGCATTCAATTTTCCTAGTTTAACTATTACCTCAAAGTCGAATTCTTGAAATAGAAATAACCATCGACATATTCTCCCCCCCAACACTGGCTTGTTGACTAGGTATTTCAGGGCTGAGTGATCTGTAAACATATTAAAGTGTTTTCCCAATAGGTAATGTCTGTATTTTTGTAGTGCATAAACCATAGCTAGGCCTTCTCTTTCTGTCGTGTTATAATTCTGTTCCGAGTCTGATAATTTTCAGCTTGTGAACACTATCAGGTGATCCAAGTCTCCTGCTCCTGGTTGCACTAAGATAGCTCCAAGTGCTATTGCTGATGCATCTTCATGTACATGGAATGTCTTCTCCCAATCTGGAAATACCAATATTGGTATGGTGACCATCTTTTCCTTCAGGGTATCCAAACCGTGTTGGCACTCATCGTTCCATTGATACTTTGTATCCTTCCTTAACAGTTTTTCCATTGGCGTTGTAATCTACGCGTAGCCTTTGATGAATTTCCTGTAATATCCCGTATGTCCTAACGTTGCTCTTAGTTGGCAGACTGTTTTTGGTGCTGGTAGATTAAAAATGACTGCGATTTTTGCCGGATCCACTAGAAAACCCTGTTTTCATACTATGTGCCCCAATAGTATCCCAAATGGTGTTACAAATATGCATTTCTTGATATTCAGTGATATATGGCACTGTCTGCATCGTTCTAACATCAGTCGTAAAAATTCCACATGGTTTTTTAGTAAGCTACACACTGTCCAATCATCCAGGTATACTTCAAGGAATTGGTGGATGAATTCCTTAAATGCTGCGATGACCACTCTAGAAAACATCGCAGGTGCATTCTTCAGTCTGAATGAAATGACTGTATACTGATAAGATCCCCATTCTATCGTGAACATGGTCTTGTGTCTATCCTCCTGTGCTATCTTAATCTGATGATATCCTGAGAATCCATCGGTGAATGAGTAGGCTTCATGGCCTCCTACGTTCTCGAGTACTTCATCCGTGAACGGTGTGGGGAATGGGTCATGTAGGCATGCATCGTTCAAATTCCTCAAGTCGACGCATACCTGATCCCTCTTCCCTTTTTCTTGTCATGCGCTACCATCGAGCTTATCCATTATGATTCTTCGACTGGTTCGATGATGCCGCCCTCGAGCATCCTGTCGATCTTGTCTTTAAATTTCTGTTTATATATGGGGATCAATCGATATGGTTGTTGTTTAATGGGTCTCGCATCAATTCTGAGTGGTATATTCATTTATCCTAATTCTCTGGCTATGCCTTTCATCTCTATAAAGGTTGTGGGAAAAAGGTCATTGTATTCGCGCAACAATTCTGTGATGCTTTCTAGTGTCCATTCATCCCAGTAATCTCCAATGCTAACCATTTTGGGCTTCTCGACGGTCCCTATGTTAACCTTATTTATCTTTATTGGCGCAGAGATGACCTATGACTCTAAGGGTTGTCCTTCCACATCTCTCTCGCCTTCTTTTAGCGTCGGAAGTCACCCCTGGATTGCAGCAGGAGCAGAGCCCGACGCCCATCAGTTTATGTCACGATTTGTTTAATTGGGTGATCAAACAGAGGCTAACTCGAACGACGTGGTTCCAACTCCAAAACTAGGCTAGGCATGCATGGGCAAGTGAGGTCTTAGATAACTTCAGACAGTGAGTTGTAGTAAGGGTGAGTAGGGGGAAGACTTGTATCAGAGAAATGCAAAGGTCTGTCATAAACATCAGGTTCCTAACAGACTGTGGAAGAAGACATTTAAACACAATATCTTCTTACGCTCAAACACAGAAAACCAGAGAAAACAATAGTGCCACAATAAATCCTTTATCACAACATAATTTCCATAATTCGTGCGAATCAATCGATCACGAACTCTCTTAGTATAGATGAAAACTAGATGGAGTAAGAAAGACTGTCTGTCATAAAACAAGAAATCTCACATACAGATGCATAACCAGAGAACTAGAGTCTGTTAAAACTTTACAATCGGGAGCTTCGCTCTACCATCGATGCCTTCAAAAATACCAAAACTAAGTACATATACTTAGGCGGATTTTCCCAACAGAGGCGTGCTCGCCCTCCAAGGCGTAGCGTCTCTTTAATCAATATTCGGTTGGAAGTCCTTCGTCAGACGTCTTCTTAACTGCGCATGACCTTTGCAGGGAAGGTAGCTGAAACATTAAAGGCCAAAATGGTGTGCGCAGACTTCCATTGGTCAGATGAGAACTCGGTATGACCTTTTGGAGAAAATTAGTGTACAGGACCATCTCGGGCAGACTGCTTGCCAGACCCTCCATTCCTTAAACTTAAATGCATGAGGAGAGGTTTCACCCACCCCTTCTCACCTTATTAACTTCAAGTGAAGGCCGGGAGTGGGATCGTATCAGATGGTACCTGGAGATCGAGGCGATCCTTTCGACGGCTGGATTCAGCCCCTTTCGGCACAATTCCTTTCTTTCCTAAGTGACCATGGGCTGTGACCCCGTGTTTATTCCCAGAGCGCTTTCGGCGTTCGCGAACGGAAAGGAGTTAATCCTTTCTTCTTGAAATTGTGATGAGTGAAACGTCGAGACGGCTTAATCTGGCACCACACGCCCTCTGGATCTGATGGTTTCGAATTCTCCTGACAATGTTGTGGGCCCCAGGTCCTGAACGCTCTCGTCATCTTGTGCATCGAGAAAAGATGGAGCTGCTTCTTGCGTTTCGAAGTTGCGATGGGAGAAACGCCAAGATGGCTCAATTGAGTGCCAAGCATCCTTCAAATCTGACAGTCCTAACTTCACCCGATGCTGCTGTGGGCCCCAGGTCCTGAATGCTCTCGCTACTTCACGTATCGGGATATGATGGAGCCGTTTTTTGTGCTTCAAAACCGCGATAGGTGAAAAGGCGGGGAACCT
>JASDQU010241772.1:6060-41537 GCA_032191745.1 Picea mariana | reverse complement strand
TATATATTTTACTATTAAAAAATATCATCTTGGTTTGATTCCCAACATGTTTTTAGTCATATGTCATGTTTATGAAAGTGATGTACAAACTCTTTAAAACTACACACTAACATTCAATGGTAGATTCACATGAATCAACCTTATGGATTCATAACCAATCCTCACTTACATTAGCCAATCACAACTCAACCAAATATTCAAGTACAACCAAATGAATTCTTAGATACACATAATTCTTATGCATTCCATAAATGTTATCTACAATCACACAAACAACACAAATGCATTCCCATATTGCAATCTTCATTGTGAACTATAAGAATTTAGAGATTCTCACCCAATTATTAAAACTACAATTTCTTAATGATCAAAGATAGTGCTCCAATCATAATATCCATTCAGGAGAGATTTGGTGACACAACTCACTATGTCCATTAATCATAACAATCCAATCTCATATATCATTCCCCAAAAAACTGAAAAACATGATTATATCATTGTTTTATTTACAAAATATTTCAAAATAAGAACTATGCACAAAGGCTATTTTATTCACAATATCAAAATCAACTTATTCGATAAACATCTTTGTTCGGTGTTTATGCCCAAGAGAGATGCAATTTTCTTCTTGCAAGACGTTTTCCATCTAACAAGATTCATCCAGGGAAAATACCCAATGAGGCTACATATTTCCATTGGCCAATTTTCTCTTTCATGCACATAATTTTTAGCTTAGGAATTACACAAACAAAGGTAATGATTTTCCTTTAGTATTACTATCGCATATGAGAAAAATTCCATTCAAAGGTTACACACCAATAACATCTATTTACCATTAACATTATTGTCCCATATACGAAAAATTATTGACCCATTTACCATTATGTAGGATGTACAAGTATGAGAAACAAACTAACACACACATTGCTTGCCCATATATACAAAATTTAATTCTATAATGCTCAAAGACAATTTGGCAATTGCAATTAATCCTCTATATCAAAATTTTGACTCAGAATATTTTCCCAACAATAATATAAATCTTCCATTGGAAAATGCTCTTCTTTATACAAGAACTTAACTTAGAAAATTTTCCCAACAAGAATAAACAATTTGTATTTATATCAAATCAATCCAAGCATTCAACCCAAAACACTCAACACTCTACTTTACATGCCCAAAATATATATTCCCACAACAACTATATGAAAGCATTCATTTCATTTCAACCATTGACATATTTCTACAAACACTTTGCAATCATATATTTTATAACATCCATTAACACATTACTACAAACACTTTGCAAGCATATATTTTATAACAACCATTGACACATTTCTACCACACTTTGCAGGAATATATTTTATTTCAGCCATTGACAGCTTTCTACAAACACTTTGTAGGAATACATTTTATTTCAGCCATTGACACCTTTCTATAAACACTTTGTAGGAATACATTTTATTTTTGTTCCTTGACACCTTTGTTAAAACACTTTGTAGGTATACATTTGATTACAACCAATATAGACCAACACATAGGTACCAAGATGCATATCAATGGAGTATCCAATACCAATAGGCATGCTTAGATAATCATATTCAACATTTGATTTTTTAGAGTACTGAAATGTTCTCTATTGTGTGAAACCAATAATTTAAATCACTTGTTGATCTCAAGAACCATGTTAACTCTTCCATAAAAAATTTAGTTAAAATGTAGGCCTTATAATCTAGTGCATGAATAGTAATCAACATAGGGTATTCCTTGATACACCCAAGAAGTACATAATTTTTTTAAATGTGATTCTTTAACAGTGTGTAACCCTTAAATCACATTAGAAGTCTAGAAGGATATCAAGATGTTTATTTTAACCAATTTTACTTCTTGATCACACGTAAAATACACAGAAAGTTTCCAAAACTCCAAGATAAAATACTTCTTGATGTCTCCATCCTCCATGTAAATTTTGTAAAAGACACACACACACACACACACACATCAAAATTAGAACAAAGATGATAAACTTATCTTTTGAATGTTGTAGACCAACCAATTGACTAAAGCAAATAATTTTCCCACCCGATCTTAGGCTTTGTTGCACTTGATATTTCTACAATAGGCCATCCCCTATCCAAGCTTTGATACCAGTAGGGTGAAATAGTATTACAAGAACAACTCAGGAAAAATATTTATCTCATGCAAGATAACTTCTCAACCAAGTAACTTACTGTAAGGATTTCTAAAGACAGAGAAACTATCTAGCACTCACAATACCTACACATACAACACAAGGAGATCGTCATTTTCTTCTCCATAGTCCCTCAGAAGTATTCTCTCTCTAGTGCTCTTTAGTATGTGCATATAAAGGTCCAGACCAATGTTCTTAGGATCCAATAGAGATCTGATTATTTCCATTGTTGAGTTTATTACATATAGCGTATCTATCTAACACCCACAATACCTACACATACAACACAATGATATCTTATTTATCTGCTTCATATTCCCTTAGAAGTATTCTCCCTCCAATGTTGTTTAGTATGTGCATATAAAGGTCCAGGTTGATACCTACTAAACTCCATCAAGAAAATATTGGTTCTTGGCCATCCATAGTTCAATCTTCTTTCTCAGGAAATCTCTTGCCTCTCCCATTCAAATTATTTCCCATGAATGAATGAATAATCCAAGGAAAATAGTGTTATAATTATTTCTACCAATTCAAATTAGGTTCCAATAAGGTAGGGAGAAAGTCTCCATGAATATAAGGAACATGCTTCCAAGAATATAGGAGATGATGGCTAGAATTTAGGATAGGGTTTCATCCACTCTTAAAAATTCCAAAGATTGACTATAGAGGGGACTCCAAAAAAGTAAAGGTTAATAACAATATTAATAGAAAGGTAAAATAGGGTTTTAAGCATGTAGGATTCCCTTATACCCCCTCATCTTTCCACACTTGTGGTATCATAGACCCTTTTAGGTGCTCCTGCCTCAATCAGTCCTCGTAATTTCTTAACTTTGTAAATATAAAATATTTGCATGAATTCAAGATGTTCCAACCACAATGTAATTTTCTCTTCATGGTGCTAATTAAAACATGGTAATAAAATATCCATGAAAAAAACATTAAAAGCATACTTAATTACAAAATATTCAAGAAGTTCAAACTGGGATATTACAACTTCTACCCAATAACAACTTTTGAGTGGTAGATTGGTGGTTGATATGATCTTAAATATTTGATTTGAAAAAAAGAAAAACTTTCTTTTTGACTAATGAACACAATTTTCAATACTAAGGAATGTGAACATGGATGTGGTGTGAACTATTCTTTATGGTCATCATTTGTATGGAATAAATAGGTGAATATAGACGATCGATCACCAAAGGTTTCTATTAGTCTCAATCTTAGTCGATTTTCAAATTCACTTATAGATCTTAGTCGATTGCCAAAGGTGCCTACTGGTTTCGGTTGAGGGTTAACAACCAAAGTTTCTTATTAGTATTAGTCAAGGGTATTGCTCCTTACTTCAACTCATCCATTCTATTTGTAGTTTCCCTCTCCCTTGAATTGATCCCGTATCAATTGCATCCTTCTCAATAATGAAAAAGTCAAGGTAGTGAGAGACAAAGAAAAATGGAAATGACAAATTCATGTTAATCATATTATATATGTAATATCAAGCATGATAGGGGGATACCTATTGATAACATTACCAGGCTTAAAAAAGGGTTGACTGAACCTTCTTCAATATTCCCCTCAATGAGAATTGTACTCTAGAGGAAGGTTAAGTAGATCCTTCCTCAAGATCCCCCGTGATGATAGTATAAATATAGAGGAAGATTCATATGACCCTTCTACAAGTTAATATAGATCAATATTATTAATTTTGTATTGACCAGAAACTTATGATATTGAGGAAGGTATAAAAAAATTCATCAAGCTATTACATATTAGGAATACTAATTCTACTTTGATGAAAAACCTATGCGCTTGAAGAAGGGTTGACTAATTCTGCCCCTAGATTCGCCCCCCTCTATGAGAATAGTAATCTTGATAAAGGGTCAGTAGATCCCTTCCTAGGATCCTCCTCGATAAGAAATATTGAAGAAATATTGAAAGACACTTTTTTGATCTCCCCCTTTCAATAATACTAATATAAAGGATGGAATGGTCGACCCGTCTTTATGCACCCAATTGACAAGATTATTAATTTATAGGAAGGGTTGATTGACCCTTCCTTGTGCTCCCCTTAGAAAAGAATATTGATCTAGAGGAAGGGACATCCTACCCTTCCCTAGGACCATATAGATTAGGAATGTCAATTCTATATTCATGGAAAACCGATGAACTTAAGGAATCATTTACTAACCTTGGCATAGGTTCCACTTCAACAAGAATACTGATCATGAGAAAGGGTCAACTAACCCTTTCTTAGGACCCTTGTTGATTAGAAATATTGAAGACAGGTTGGGAAACCCTTCTTCAAGATCTTGGCTGATGATAATATTAATCTAGAGGAAGGATTGACCAACCATTCTTGAAGATCCCCTTTGATTATATTATTAATCTATAAGAAGAGTTGTTCGACCATTCCCTTAGCTCCCCTCAGACAACACTATTTATTTAGAGGAAAGGTTTATTGACCCTTCCCCAGGGTAATATATATTAGGAAGATTACTTATACATTGAAATAAATCTATAATCTTGAGGAATGGTTGACTAAACCTTCCTTGGTCTCCACCTTGATAAAATATTAATCTTGAGAAAGGGTTAGTTGACCCTTTCTATGGATCCCCCTTGATAAGAAATCTTGAAAAAGGAGTAGAACATGTTTATTAAATCTCCCCCTTGATAAGAATATTAATCTAGAGGAAGGGTATATCAAAACTTCCCAGTCCCCCACCCCTTATATGTGAGTATTAATCTATTGAATTACCCTTCCCAAGGATTTCCCTTGAATAGAAACCCACATGCTATAAGAAGGGTCGACTTACCCTTTGTAGTGTTACCCCTCAACACGATTTCTAGGATGGAAGCAGGGTCAACCAATCCTTCTCCAGGCTCCCCCTTGATGAGAATACTAATATAGAGGAAGGGTTTGTAGACACTTCTTCAAAATTACCCTCAATGATAGTATTAATCTAGAGGAAGGTTTAGATGACCCTTCCCCTAGCTAATCTATATTGTGATTATTAATTATACATTAATGGGAAACCTACAAGATTGAGGAATGGATGACTAACCCTTCCTTGGGATAATACTAATTAGGAATATTAGTTCCACTCTTATGGGGAAGCTATGAGTTTGAGGAAGGGTTATCCAACCCTTCTCTAAGATCCCCATCGATGAGAATACTATTCTTGAGAAATGATAAACTGATCCTTTCTTAGGATCATCCTTGACAATAAATCTTGAATAAGGGTCAACAAAAATTTATTTAAGATCCCCCTAGATGATCATATTAATCTAGAGGAAGGATTGGATGACCCTTATTCAACTCCCCACTTGACAATATTATTAATATATAGGAAGTATCAATCGAACCTTCCTAATATTCCCCTTGGGAAACAATAATGATATAGAGGAAAGGACGACTGGCCATTCCCTGGGGATATATAGATTAGGAATATTAATTCTAAATTGGTGAAAAACATAATAACTTGAGGAATGGTCAAGTAATGATTTATTGGGCTCCACCTCAATGAGAATACTAATATCAAGGAAGGTTCAATTGACCCTTTCCCAAGGTCCTGCTAGACGATAAATATTAAAGAAAGGTCAACCAAGTATTCTTCAAGCTCCCCCTTAATGATAATAGTAATATAGAGGAGGGATCGACTAAACTGATCCAAATGGATCTTGGTGTCCATCCACCTTTTCCACCGAATCACCATTTTGAGCCTGTGTTTTTGATAAACCATAACATTCACCCTTTTGATGGGGAATGGAATGTAATGTCATCTTCATTTGTTAATTACATACATCATGTAATGGTCTTATTTACATGCCTACAACTTAGCGTTAATGCACCAGATCCCATTATAACTCCGTAGTTAAGCGCACTCAAGCTAGAGTAGTACTAGGATGGTTGACTGCCTGGGAAGTCTTAGTATTTTACATGCCTATGGAATTTTATAAACTTAGTCCAAATTATCCCACATGCATCATGGGAATTGTTCTCCTCTCACTCTCTCATATATAATTGAGGTGAAGGAGGCCCTTTAAGCATGCAATGGAGTGTGATGTAAATCTTCTTGTGAATGAAGCATAGCCAACATATCTTTCTTTTTAGAGATAGGCTACCCCATTTTTCCAGTTTGTGTTCTACAATGTTTTTCTATCTTATTCAGTAATAGAAGTTGGGTTTCACTGTATTTATGTGTTCTTTTCTATATTTTTGTGTATATCATTGTTATATCTCAGTTATATACAAAAGTTGGGTTTCACTATATTTATGTGTTCTCTTCTATATTTTTGTGTATTTCATTGTTATATCTCAGTTGTATATTTTCCTTCATGTCGTTCTCAATCTTTTTAGAGATAAGCTACCCCATTTTTCCATTTTGTGTTCTACAGTGTTTTTCTATCTTATTCAGTAATAGAAGTTGGGTTTCAATGTATTTATGTTTTCTCTTCTATATTTTTGTGTATTTCATTGTTATATCTCAGTTATATATTTTCCTTCATGTCGTTCTCAAAATAATCTGAATCATAAACCTTCTTGAATATTCCCTTCAATGATATTATTAATATATAGGGAGGGTCATTCGACAATTCCTCAAGCTCCCCTTGAACAAAAAAACCAATAAAGAGGAAGCGCTTGTTGAACCTTACCTAGGGTAATATAGATTAGGAATATTTATTCTTCATTGATAGGAAACTTATGATATTGAGGAGGGGTTGGATGACCCTTGTACTCCACCTTGACTAGTATACTAATCTTGTGGAAGGGTTTCCTAACCTCTCCCTAGATTCCCCTTGATGAGAAGGATTGAACAAGGAACAATTGAACTTTATTCAAGATCCCCCTTAATAAGAAAATTAACCTAGAGGAAGGATTAGTTATCCCTTCAAGATTTCCCTAGATGAGAATATTATTCTAGAGGAAGGATTATCCATCCCTTCTTCAAGTTCCCCCTTAAAAATATTATTAATATATATGAAGGATTAGTTGACCCTTCCTCGGGATCTCCTTGGATAACAATATTGATCTAGAGGAAGGTATTATTGACCCTTCCTTGGGTCCATAGATATTAGGTATGATAATTCTACATTAATGGAAAACCTATGAGATTGAGGAAAGCTCGATTGACTCTTCTATGGGATTCACCTTGATGAGAATACTAATCTTGAGGAAGGTTTGGTCGACCCTTTTTCATGATAATCATCGATGAAAAATATTGAAGAGGGGTTGGCTAACATTTATTCAATATCCCCCTCAATGATAATACTAATCTAAAGGAAGGATGAGTTGGCCCTTTTTTAATCTCCCCTTCAACAATATTATTAATTTATAGGAAGAGTCAACTAAACCTTCCTTGGGATCCCCATGGACAATAATATTGATCTAGAGGAATATTTTTATGACCCTTCCCCCATAAAATATAAATTAGGAATATTAATTCTACATTGATGGTAAACTTGCAATCTGGAGGAGGAGTTGGCTGACCCTTGCCTAGGTTCCACCTCGATGAGAATACTAATACTGAGGAAGGGTTAGGTGACCCTTTGTAGGGATCCATTTTGATGATAAATCTTGAATAAATATCCATCAACCTTTCTTATCCCCCCCTCGATGAGAATATTAATATGGATAAATGATTTATTGACCCTTCTTTAAGTTCCTTCTAGATGAGATTATTAATCTATAGGAAGGGTCAACTAATTCCTCCTTAGGCTCCCCTTGGACAACAATATTAATCTAAAGAAAGGGTTGGTGACCCTTCCTTGGGTCAATATATATTAGGATTATTAATTCTACATTGATGGGTGAATACATAATACACTTGTTTAAAAAAAATTAAAAAATATTTGGTTCTCTAATGATATTAAGTAATGAAAGCATCCTATTTTAACTATTAATAACATTTGTAATAATTACATCTTATTTATTTATTAAAAATATTTATAATGAAACATTTACAATAATCACAATCACATCTAATAGATTCCAAAATCTTATGGCATATCAAAATAAAATAAAATCAAAACATATATTTTAGGTTGCAATGTAATTTCCATGTTATAAATTTGAAATAAAAATCACACATCTTCCCTACAATTGAAATTTGAAAATTTGAAATCCTTCACATTGAAATTTGAATTTTGGAATTCTTTCTCGTGTCTAATGATATTATTAAGAGTGTTTCATATAACTATTATTACAAATTTAAGCAACTTGTATATAACTACAACTTATTAATATTATTGGATTTATATAACTATAAATTATTAATATAAATTTTAATACATTAACATAGTTTTATATCACTATTATTTACATTAATATTAAAATTAATAAAATTATATTATTAACCATGTTCTATATGATTATCATAATAAAATTTATATATTTCAAAAACAATGATAATTAAAATGGTTGAATTTGATGAATATGGTAGTGTTTGGTCGACTATGGTTAATATAGTTTATTTTGGTTAACAATCGTTGACTAAAGGTCACTATAGTTGACTTTTCTTGACCATTCTTGAGTATGGTTGTTTATTGATCACTTTGATTAACATCGGTTCACTTTAGTGGACTTTGGTTAACTCTACTTGACTATGCCTGGTTATTGATGACTTTGTTTGAATATAGATGACTATGGTTGACTTTGATTGACTTTGGTTGACTATATGTAACTATGGTTCCCAATTGGTTGTTATGGTTGATGATGCCTAATAATGGATGACTCTAATTTACCATGGTTGAATATAATTTGACTATTCTCAACCTTAGTTGACTTTGGTTCCTTATGGATGACTTTGGTTAATTGTGATTAAAACTAGTTAAAATCAATTGACTTTGGTTGAATTTCCTTGATTATGGATTACCATGGTTAACTTTGGTTGGATATGTTTAACACTAATTGACTATAGGTGAAACTATAATTCACTATTATTGGTTTTGGTTTAGATGGCTAATAATGGTTGAACCTACTTGACCATGTTTAATTATAGTCTGATTAATTTTTACCTTAGTTGATTATGTTTGACTATGGTTTACTATGATTGACTATGGTTGACTCTGGCTAACTAGGATTAATTGTGGTTACTTGTATTGATTAAAGGTGGCTATGGTTGAATAAGGTTTACTTTGTTGATAATGGTTCACTATCATTGAACTTTGTTGAATATCACTAGATTTGATTGAGACCAATTGGCTTTAGTGACTTTTCTTGACTATGGTTGATTATGATTGACTTTTCTTGATTAGGAGACTCTGATTGAATTTAGTTGAAAATGGTCAAATTTAATCAACTTTGGTTACTATTATTTGACTTTGACTTTCTTTAGTTGGCTATAAGTAACTAGTTGAGTCTCTATTGTTAACTATGGTTGATGATCGATGATGATGGTGGACTCTAGTTGATTGTAGTTTATGGTGAACTATTATTGACATTGGTTGACTTTAGTTGATGGTGCTTGACCATTGTTGACATTAATGGCTTTGGTTGAATCTATTAGGCTATGGTTAACCATGGTTGATTATGGGTGCATTTGGTTGATTATAGACAACCGTAGTTGAATTTAGTTGACTATGGTTATCTTTGGTCGGGCTTGGTTGGATATAATTGACAATGGTTGACTATAGTATTGTTGATTATGCTTTGGTTGAATTCATTGAATATGGTCACCTTTAGTCAAATATATAAGTATGAAACAAAATATCATGGTTGATTATGATTAACTTTTACAGTTGTCTCTAATTAACCATGGTTGATTGGAGGTGATTTTGGTTGATTATAGGTGAGTATGGTTGACTTTGTTTAGAATTTATTGAATATGGTATGGTTTGGTTGTCTATGTTAACTACGGTAGAATTGGTTTGATTGTGGTTTATTTTATCTAACTATGGTTTACCATAGTTGATAATGGTTTCCTTTTCTTGAATAATATGGTCAAATTTAGTAGAATGTGGTTCACTTTGTTGAATATGGTAGGGTTTGGTTGGCTATGGTTGAATACGATGGAATTTTGTTGACTAATATTGACTATGGTTAACTATAAGTCATTGTAGTTGATTAGACATTTTACAATACCCTTTACCAATTATTCCTTTAGCTCGTTAGCCAACCAAAACGACTTCACTTTTATCATCTACATATTGAAATATTTCACTCAAAGGATGTGAAAGAGTATAAGGCAAATAAGTTTTGACAAAATGTAGGTCTAATCATTGTTAACAAATTCTAGGAGATTTTCATCATCGGTGTTTGTTACACCTCAAAATTACTCACTTTGATAGTGTCGCAAGTGTCGTCATTACAAGTGTTATAAGTTTCGCATCTTGTCTGCAAGTGTCGCATCTTGACTACAAGTGTTGCAAGTGTCACAAACATAATACTGCCATCTTGCCCATGTTGTGCCTCTAACGACATCACAAAGACACTTACGACACCTCAAAGGTTAGTTTGGAAGAAGAGAAATCACTTGATAGGAAGTACAAGCCTTTTGCCATTGGAAAAACCACTAAAAAACTGAATTTTGGAGAGGAGCGCTCCCATACCCACTGTTAGGGAGTGTTGGTGCTCCCTGAGCCTCTTTGGGGGAGTGATTGAGCGCCCTGTGCACCCTTTTGGGGGAGAGCTACCCTTTTCTGAGCAAATTTTGGGTTTGTTGAGGCAAATCAGGGAAGAATCCCTCAATTCCTGAAGGTAGTTGGATTCGAATAGATGGTCAAGGCATGATCCTCAACTGAAGGAGAGGAATCCTCAACTCATCCAAAATATCTCTCAAGTGGTTGGACCTCTCCAAGGTTATATAAGGAGGCCTTCTCATGGTGAAAGGTACATGGAGAGAGACTAGAGATTGATACCAAACTTATGATTCTGTAAGTGGTATGAACAGAAGAGATTGGAGATGTGACACTTATGATCCCATTAGTGAGATGTCATCAAAGAAATCAGTGTAGATTACTTGAGCAAAGGGGTTGGACAAGGAGAAATGGAAGAAGCTACTGCACCTTCATTCAAACGATTGTAAGTACTTTTACTTGTTCTCATTAATAATCAATGCTTGGCCTGTTTCTTTCAAATTGATGCTTGTTCCACATTAGTTTGTCTGCAGTATATGGATCTATGTTTGAGCTAATCTCAGTAGAGTAGGAAGTCTTTTGTACCTTTGTTTGTTTTACAGGACCTATCAGGGAGCTCAGGATCGAAGCTCAGCTAGGACTTTGCAAGGACAAACGTCGCTAATAAGGTACATATATTTCTACTTCTCTTTAATTTATTAGCTTGGTTAGATATAAAAGGAATTCAGTGTCCATGTTAAGAAATTTTCTGTCTTAGCCTTAGGAGTCTAGAGACCAAGAGGGAATCCACTTGTCCACAGGGGGATTCACCTACAACAGAAATTGACGACTCCACTGGGGAGGATACTCTGATTTTTGTTTCCATTCCCAGATCTTGTTTTGGCCCTTTGCCCACTAATTTGATCTTCTCCATATTGTCTTTTTTATTCTTAGATTGGTTTGATTTCATCTTTATGTCATCATGATCACCCTGATTGACTGAAGTTTCTTGAATTTTTGAGTTTCTGGGAACTTTTCTGAGCTTTTGTAGCAGAGCGCTCCCTTGCCCTTGCTAGCAGAGTGCCAACACTCCCTGGTGGCCTTACACAGAGTGTTGGAGCACTCTGGTACCCCTTACACCATAGCGCTATCCCATTTTCAGTGAAAAACCCTCTAGTTTTTCAATTTTATGGGTTCAGTTTTTTGCCTTTGCACTTGCTTAGGGTCTCATACTCTCAGTCCATCTTGGCATTGGCCTTCAAAACCCTATTTTCTAAGGATTCATCCTCTTTTGTTTGAATTTTTTGACATTTGTCCTTACTTTGCAATAACTCTTTGTCCTTCACAATTTGAAGTCAATTTGTCGTTTTCTTCTCATTTATCTGAATGAGTGAAAACTTTGTAAGGAGTTTCAAAGGTCTTTTGTACTTTTCTTTCTAATATTTGAGTCATCTTGTCCAAGCTCTTTCTCCTTCATTTTGAGTTTTTGGTTTTCTGTTTCTTGTTTGATCACAACAAGGGTGTCTTTTGGTTTATGTGAAGTTTGCTTCCAGATTGCTTAAATATCACAACTCTTAAAGTCTGATTAACATAGGAAGCTTTACATCTACTGATTATCGGTCACATATAAACATTTTGGCATTGCATTGGATTACTTATTGAGGAATATTGCATGAGGTCATTGCATCTTAGTCTTTGACAGTGAAAGGAAAATCCTTCTCCTTCCCTTAATTAGACATTCATTGAAAGAAAAGATTGCTTATCATTTCTTATGCATGTTTTGGGAATTGAGTCATAATATCATCAGTTTTCACTCTCATACACCTCTGAGTAAACAATAGCCACTAAAATCAATGCTTAACTAAAATTTATCAGACTTTTTTACATCTTTGTTAGCAAACCTACATTTGTTTGAGGTGTAGGGCTTTGGAATAGGTTGAAAGGATAACTTTCCAAATATATCAAACAAACTTAGCATCTTGCGATAGGGAGAGCAAATCCAATTGTCGTATAGGCTTTCTGGGATCCCCCTCTCACATAGGGGTTATGCACGAGGTCGCATTCGGGTGAGTTATGGATATTATCCCTCCGTGGTTCAACTATTTGTAGTGGTCGGATCGTATATTGGGGGTCACTTGAGGGTATACCCACAATTATGTGTGGGAGCCTGTCGAGTTGATTTCAGACTTATTATCCTGCCCATACGTTTAGATCGAACTGTCAACTATACCTGCCCAGGGGCTGACTACGAATTGGTGACCTTATTAGCCATAATCTTTAGGGTCTCACACAAGGTGATGGTGAAGGGAAGTCTCATTGTACCTGGAACAGATGTTGGTCAAACTCACTCAGGCTCCTTGGAGGGTAAATCCACAATTACTGCGTGGAATCTTACACCAAGGTGTAAGTCCATTAAGCAGGTCACCAATGTAACTGATCCACCCGCTCTATCCCTGCTCCTTTCTATTTTGATCTCGCG
The DNA here is from genome assembly GCA_032191745.1 of Picea mariana. NCBI lineage: Eukaryota > Viridiplantae > Streptophyta > Pinopsida > Pinales > Pinaceae > Picea > Picea mariana. The sequence goes on along the minus strand of JASDQU010241772.1, from coordinate 28,314 downwards.
ACATTGGATTTCATCACCAACTAGTGGTTTCATTGTGGGAAGGTTTTGTTTGATTGTTTGCTTCTCAGATTCATAGCGTGTGTTGGTTGTGTTACTTAGTGGACCTTAGGTCAAGTTAGTGTTAATGGCATCAAATCCTGAGAGTACCAATGGAGGAACCCCTTCTCCTGGGGAACCTTATACCTTTCCTTCTTTTGGAAACTTTGGTCCTCCATACATTGCCACATTGAGTCTTCCGAGACTCACCATCAGATTACCAGTTTGGTTGTTTCCCACTCCGATGATCTTGAATCCTCCTAGTGCTTCAACTGCACCTAATACCTTAGATGTTAGTACACCACCCACACATCAACCTCATGTCAACTTTTCGCCTTCTTCACCCATTAATTCTCCTTCCCTTTCTCCTTCTTTTCCTAGTGAAAGCTCTAAAGCAAGTAGCTAGGTTGATCAGAATAATAAGAAACAAAAAGAGAAGAAGAAGAAGAACCTAAAAAGGACCAAGGCTCCAACAACATCAGATGTTGAATCCCAACAACCAGCTACTATTTATAGTACTGGGAGTGTTGATGAAGTCAACAAGATTAAAATAAAGAATCTGAAACCCAAATTCCCTTGCAGTCTTTGTAAGGGTGACCACTTTCTAAGGGATTTCCCTGTTATTCCCAAGGTCTTAGAAATGTGGTCCTCCACGTCATTGGCCTCTGCTGGTCATGCCGGTGATACCCCGTCAACTAGTGGTGTTAAGGTTGGTAAGAAGAAGACAACTGTCAAATTCCCTTGGATGTTATGCAAAGGTGATCATTATTCTCACCTTTGTCCTCGTATGGACGAGGTTTCTTCTCTTTTGGAAAAAATTCAACATCCAAAAGGTTTTCATAAGCTTTCCCCCAATCCATCGTTAGTTGATGGACTGGTCAATCCGGTTCCATCCCCGGTCAGTCCGGTTGATCAGGTGGCCAATCTAGTTTCCTCCTCGGTTGAACCACAAACCCAAGTAGTTGATCCAATTCTGTCATCGATCAACCCTACTCTTCATAAAAAGAGTGTAACCCAAGTAGTCGATCCATTTTCATCCTCGGTTGACCCCACTCTCCTGTTAGAGAGTGACACCAAAGTGGTCGATCCATTTCCACCCGTCGACCCCATTCTCCCCTTGGAGAATGAAACCCAAGTGGTCGATCTGGTTCTGTTATCGATCGATCCCACTCCTCCTTTGACGAGTGCCAAAGTGGTTAATCCGATCCCATCATCGATCAATCCCACTCTTCCTCTAAAGAGTGCCTGCATGGTCGATCTGATCCCATCATCATTCGATCCTACTCTCCCTCTAGAGAGTAAACCTGATACTACCCACGTTTTTCTCGTTGATACAGAATCTACCATGCTGGGGGGCATTCCTCATTCTCCCGTGAAACTCCCTCCAAGCAATGAGGCCATCCTTTTTTATTGAGGTGCGCTAACAGGACCTCGTCTTCCCTCTCACATTCGTTTCCAAATTACAACATAGGTTTGTGGTTGGGACGTTCCTCAAACGCTGATAGATGAAGGTGCGTTCGTTAGTTTTTTTTCCTCTGTTTCTTGGCACGCTTTGGGTTGTCCTCACCTTGTGCCAATTACACAAAATTTGTTAGTTTTTAATAGAAGAACTAGTCAACCTTTAGGGACCCTTCCTCAGTTTTCGGTAACTTTGGGAGGGAAAAATGTCTTTATTGATGTCATGGTAGTCCGAGACCCCTTGGATTTCTTTTTACTCCTTGGGCGGGATTATATCTATGCCATGAAAGCTATTGTGTCTACTCTTTTTCGTGTGATATCTTTCCCACACGATGGAAGAATTGTGACTATTAATCAACTTTCCTTCATCGATCCTGACTGGATTACCTCCTTGAATGGTTCTTATATGACGACAGTATCGCCCCCACCACATGTCAATTATGTGGTGTTGTCTCCCATGACTTCGACTCCCGATTATTTGGATCCGGTAGTTGACATGGTGATCTCTTCGATAGGGCTATTGGAGCCTGGTCTCCTTACCCCTGTCACGGTCCTTGACATGTGTTCCTTCCAGAGTGATTTTCTTCCATCCAGTGAAGATCTCTTGGAAGCCATGACCGAGTTTTGTCCCTTGACATGGTGTCCTTCCAGAGTGTTATTCTCTTGGAAGCCATGATCAAGGAGGAGCCACGAGCATAGTTTCTCTTCTCTGTGGCAAGCTCGTTAAAAAATGAAACAGAGGTCGCGAGCATAGTTTCTCTTCTCTGTAGAAAGCTCATTAAAAAATGAAACAAAGGTCACGAGCATAGTTTTTCTTCTTTGTAACAAGCTCATTAAAATGAAACATAAGATTTGAGCATAGTTTTCCTCTCTGTAGCAAGCTCGTTAAAAAATGAAACAACAATATGGGGATTGAACCTAGAGCCCTAAGCATAGTTCTTTTCCTGTGTTAAGCTCTTTAAAAAATGAAACAGTCACCTCTCCTATCAGGTCGCGTCTTTCGCCAGATCTCGTAGATGTCGAGTCGAGTCTTTTGTTAGCTCTCGTATTTGAACCTTAATTTCATCCACCTGTATCCTTTTTATCCATCTAGTACAGAAATTGGTGACAACCTCAAAGTCGGTGAATGAATTGAAGCTTGGAGGGCATGTATCCAACCTTTGATGATCATTTTGGAGTTAAGCCACTAGCTTTCAAGCTGGGGGCATACCGAGCTTAGTCTTTGTTCTTTCTCGTGCTCGAAAAAACATGAGAATATAACTGAGTAGACTTTTATCACTTTTTTGGACTCGCATGGATATACGAAAAAGGAACCCCTTGGATTCATCTTTGAGCTCTTTTCAGACTCTCTAAACATGAAAAGATTACCGAGTGATCTTGCTTCCTTTCACACTCGTTAAAAGGTTTGAAAGGGAGTCTTTTGAGTGATAATTTATCTCTTTTTCGGCCTCGCGAGACTAACATTATGAAAAAGGAAAACATTGGAGTCGTCTTTAAGTTATTTTTAGACTCTCTAAAATATGAAAAACCACCGAGTTTACCTTCTCTGGACTCGTTAAACGATCATACATTGAAGGGACTGAACCCTTACTTCTTCCAGTTCGTTAAACAAAGGAAGAGGGAATTACCAAAGGTGAGTCATATCGAGCATGTGTTACCCTCCTCGAGCTCATTAAATTAAAAAGAGGTACTCGTCTATCTGGATGGGGGAAAAATTGAAAGAAGCAAGCCATGCAGTTTTTTGAGAACACTACTAGTAGCTCTTACGGTCGCCCTTGAACACGACACTTTGTCTTTGCATGCATTTTAATCTGCTGAACCTCTGCACTAAGCCAATCCTCTGAGTTTCTTTTACTTCTTTGGGTCACTTGAAGAAAGTCACAACATCCACTGCATCATCAAGTTTTTGTCCATGTCAAGTTTCTGCTGATGTGCCTCAGTGTTCAAGGGAAGTATCTGCCTCGAGAGTCAACCATCACAAATATCCTGTTTCAATACCTGTGTCAGTCCATGTTCATTTGATATACCAATTACATCTCTGTGTCAGTTTCATGTCATTGATGGGGGATAAATCAAGTCCCTCCTTTGACGAGTCTATTCCTGTCGACTTCAACACATTATCCAGGAACTAGACAATGAAACCAGTTAGTACCTTGGGACCTGCATGCCTCAATGGCAGGCCTCCTCGTGTCTGACAATGGGTTTACATCATTGACCCCTGATTGGATAATTCCACGGATGTTCGACTTCAACTCATTCATTCACATTCGTCGGTATGTACTAGAGTACCTTGGGAATCATTGACATAAATGGTGATCTCCCTCGTGCTTGTTAACGGTTTACATCATTGACCGGTAATCAAGTGGTTTCTTCCATGTTCGACATCAAGACATCTATTCACATGGTTAGATTTGTACTACATCGGGATCAGTAAGAAGACCCTAGGTTGAGTTTTCACTCTTATGTATACTTTTCCCAGGTTGCAAAGGATTTATTTTGAACCATGACACATATATTGTTACATAGATCCACTTTGTATTGGTCATGGCTATGTATTTTCGTCTCGTAGATCCACTGTGTATTCTTCATGGCTACGATCAGTTCAGGTCATAGGAGTATAGATCCACATTATATTTTCAGTGGCTATACCTTTTTGTCAATATAATTATGGATCCGCAGTGTATTTTATGGCGGCCATACCTAAAAAGTCTTTATCGCTCAAGCATAGGTATGCCTGCCTTGGGTTTGAAACATGTCATAATATTTGTTTGATGGTTGTGTGCAACTTTTTTCTAGTTTCTCTACGTCCATACCCTTGCTCGAAAAATTCTACAAAGTACTTCAGTCATCATCGTCTTCTAACTTCATACTTTGGGGGGCAATCTGTTACACCTCAAAATTACTCACTTCGATAGTGTCGCAAGTGTCGTCATTACAAGTGTTATAAGTGTCACATCTTGTCTGCAAGTGTCACATCTTGACTACAAGTGTTGCAAGTGTCACAAACATAATACTTCCATATTTCCCATGTCGTGCCTCTAACGACATCACAAAGACACTTAAGACACCTCAAAGGTTAGTTTGGAAGAAGAGAAATCACTTGATAGGAAGTACAAGCCTTTTGCCATTGGAAAAACCACTAAAAAACTGAATTTTGGAGAGGAGCGCTCCCCTACCCACTATCTGGGAGTACTGGTGCTCTCTGAGCCTCTTTGCGGGGGTGCTTGAGCACCCTTTGCACCCTTTTGGGGGAGCACTACCCTTTTTTGAGAAAATTTTGGGTTTGTTGAGGCAAATTAGGGAAGAATCCCTCAATTCCTGAAGGCAGTTGGATTCGAATAGATGTTCAAGGCATGATCTTAGGGGAGATCTTCAACTGAAGGAGAAGAATCCTCAACTCATCCCAAAGATCTCTCAAGTGGTTGGACCTCTCCAAGGTTATATAAGGAGGCCTTCTCATGGTGAAAGGTACATGGAGAGAGACTAGAGATTGATACCAAACTTATGATTCTGTAAGTGGTATGAACATAAGAGATTGGAGATGTGACACTTATGATCCCATGAGTGAGATGTCATCAAAGAAACTAGTGTAGATTACTTGATCAAAGGGGTTGGACAAGGAGAACTGGAAGAAGCTACTGCACCTTCATTCAAAGGATTGTAAGTACTTTTACTTGTTCTCATTAATAATCAATGCTTGACCTGTTTCTTTCAAACTAATGCTTGTTCCACATTAGTTTGTCTGCAGTAGATGGATCTATGTTTGAGCTAATCTCAATAGAGTAGGAAGTCTTTTTTACCTTTTTTTGTTTTACAGGACCTATCAGGGAGCTCAGGATCGAAGCTCAGCCGAGAATTTGCAAGGACAAACATCGCTAATAAGGTACATATCTTTCTCCTCCTCTTTCATTTATTAGCTTGGTTAGATCTAAAAGGAAGTCAGTGTCCATGTTAAGCACTTTTCTGTCTTGGCCTTAGGAGTCTAGAGACCAAGAGGGAATCCACTTGTCCACAGGGGGATTCACCTACAACAGTGTTGGGAAAGGTGTGCCATACACCTTGTAGTTATCTCAATGAGAGTGGGCATGCATGTGTCCTATTCTTTGGTAGTTAATTTTTAGTAAAACCCAAAACAATGTGGTAATTAGTTTCTAGTAAAAGACAAAAATGTTGCAACAATTATCTCATGCATGGAGTAACATTTTTAATAAAAGCCATAAATGTTATAACAATGATATAATACATGGAGTAATGACTTTAGCAAAATCCAAAAAACTATAGATGGTTTCCTCATGCATAAAGAGCTAGAAACCATACATGGTTTATGGTTTTGTTATGCCTATATATTGAGTGCTTGGGTTGGAGGTATTATATGAGGCTATTTTTTTTTTGTAAATAAAAAGGGGGTGGGACCTTTTATATTACTTTAGCCAAAATGTACAAAAAAAGAGCTGCTTGGGAGTCTAGTTGTCCCGCCTACATAGGAAACCGGGACAGCTGGACAACCCCTTCCACATGTCATCCTGGTCTCAAAATAACTAAGTTTTACCCTGCCACGTCCCGCCCGGAGGAAACCAGGACAGGCAGTTTTGAAACTGCAACTAAGTATCATGAGTTTTATCTAAAAAGACTGTAAACTAGAAGGCTCAAAGCCGAGCTAATAACAAGGTAGGAAAACAAAAATCAAGCCTGGACTTCCATTGACCTGCTATCCATCGCACTTGAGCTAATCCTCTGTCATATTCCATCCAGCTGGGAAGGCGTATGGGCGTGCACAAGTTGGACATTGGTGCCTCGGATGTGTCCGGGAGTGGGCTGCGAAGTACATGTCCATTCGTTGTTCAATCCTTGCCAGCCGAAAGGTCTGGTCCCCCAGCAGGCTTCTGATCTCAAAGATAAGGCTGAGGCAATCCCCATTGGCTGAGGGCGTCTGCTCCTGGCTGTTGCCTTCCATGAAGTCCTTATCATTCCCAGGCTGCTTGTCCTTCTTAGATTTTTCGAACGAGTCAGAGGGTATCTCCTCTTCTATATAGCAGGGTGAATGGGGCACTTCGGTACTATCGCCTTGGGGGGCTACATTGTCGCCAGCTGATGAGAGTCATCTTCCTTGGCCAAAGTTTGAAGGCGGGTGCCAATTTTCGGGTACAGTAAATAGCAAGTGTTCCAGAATGCTCTTTGGTATGCCTCCTTCAAAAATCTCTTCGACCACATACGCCATGGGTGGCGTGTGTGGTCTCTCTTTCCTCCGTCGAGTGGCCAAGGCGAGAGCTACCTCGAAGTGTTCTTTTCGCTTCCTCCTGGACTTCGCGGCATACCATGCCGCTCCCCTTCGTGCGGTCCCGCGCAGTCTCGACATGATGGAGGTCTGATGGAATTTCCAATGGCTTCCCTGAGAGGTCGCTCTGTCTCCTATCACGCAAGGAATCCTAGGATATGTCACCTGCACCTGGGAGTTCTCAGAGAGGCGACAATAATTTTGCTGTTTTGCTGGAGCGAGAACGGCCCAGAGCTGTTGGTTCTCCCCTCCAACGATCTGAGCTATGGAGAGTAGCAAGAGCCGAGCCTCCATGGCTATAATGGTCACTCGAATGATGCTGGCTAGACTGGTACAACTCCCGCGAGCGAGAGGCCTCGTCGGGTTAATGCTATCGCTAGAATTCATGGCAGGATTGAATTGTGAGGGGACGCTAGCCGGTAGATGTATTAATGGGGTGTCCCGACTGGCTCCCGCATGGCTCCTCTTCTCTACATGTCACCCCATCCGGGGCTTGAAGGTCTTCTGTGGCCAGCGTATGACATAGATTGAAGATCTCTGGATCTGGTGGCAGCCGGGTCTCCCAACAGAAGTGTTCCATCTCCTTCTCCACCGCCACATTTGCTAGACAGTCTGCCACTTTGTTAGCTTCCCTTCTTACATGAGAGGTGGTGATGCTGTATTGAGGTTGAAGAAGGTGGCTAAAATCTTCTAGCAGGTATTGAAGTCTCCAACTTGGCGAAGCTTTGTCAGGATTGCCTCCAGGCATTATCTTAGTTGTTAGCCTTATAATGACTTGCGAATCTCCTTCTAGGATAATTTGATGATAACCTTTGTCCAGGGCTGCTTGGAGGCCTCGGAGTAATCCAGTTAGCTCGGCTACATTGTTGGTTGTGTCTCTTAAAAATCTCGCTTCCAGCCCAAGTATTGCTCCGGTGGAATCTCTGAGCACATCCCCATATCCTGCTGTTCCTGGATTGCCTTTAGATGCGCCATCAAAGTTTACTTTGATGAAGCGCTCTGGGGGGGGCATCCGGCTGGTTGGGCTTGTTGATGGATTCTGAGGAGGTTTGCTCCCAATTGTTTGTTAAAGATAGGCTGCCAGTTTTGTAGGATGCCTTGCTCCTCTGGGCTTCACTTCAGATCTTCTTCTATCCAGGATTTGCTTCTGATTGTTTCTTTGATGAAGGATCTGATTGTCTCCCAGGTAGTTGCTGGCTCGGTGGGTTGGGAGTGGAAAATTCTCTTATTTCTTTCCTTCCAGATTTGCCAGAGGATGAATCCCGGTAGCAGCTGCCAAATTAGATTCAGTATGGGGTTGCTATAATTGCTGTGATCCCAGTTTTCTATTGTGTTATTAATGTTGCTGCGGTCTTGGTTGGATCGGCGCATAGCTTGCGCTCCGTGGTCCCAGATCTATTGACTATAGTGGCATCCATTGAAGAGATGATCTTTGGTTTCCTCCTGTTGGCAGCATAAGACACAAATGGATGGGCCTATGAAGCCTCTTTTCCTTAAGTTGTCCCACGTTAGGGCTCTGTTATGCACCACGAGCCATAAAAAGGTGGAGACTTTAGGCCAAAGAGCTGGATTCCAAAATTTACTCCAAATGTGTTCTTTTCTTTGTTCTTGATATTGACCCTGCAGTAGATAGGCTTCCTTTATGCTGAAGGTGCCAACTGTTGAGTATCCCCATCTTAGAATATCTGGTCCCTCTCTTGTGAGAATTTTCCTGCGTTTGGCGTGAGTGTGCCAGCCTTGCAGGTTGAGATTATCTGGGATCTCGAGCTCTTGATGTGAGAGTTTCCATTGTCGCCATTTTGAATGTCGTGATTGAAGTTTCCAGAAATTTCTGACTTTTAGAGCATTGTTCCCAAGGGGGCCGTGTTTGAGGTCGGATAGTTCCTCCATGGCGTCCAATGGTTTGAGTTACTGCCATGAATCCTGCCAAAACCGGGCACTTGCACCGTCTCTGATTTCCCAAAAGGCATGCTCCTGTACCAGCTTGCGATTCTGCCAAGCCGTGTTCCAAATATGTGAGCCCTGTAGTTGATTGTTGTGGCGGATTAGTTGGTCCTCCAGTGTGATTGGGGCGTATTTTCGTTTCCATAGTTGTGCCCAGGCTGCTGTTGGATTTTTGAGCCATCTCCACCATATTTTGGCCCCCATTACCTGATTGAGCTTCCCTGGATCTCTTAGTCCCAATCCTCCCTGAATTTTTGTCTTGCAAAGTGTTTCCCAGCTGACTAGCACCCATTTCTTATTGGGCTGATGGTCGCTCTAGAGGAAGTTTCACTGAAGGTTCCTGATGGCTTTAATGATCTTTTTGGGTGCGGCTAAAGCTGTGAACAGGTAGGTAGGTAATGCTTGCAGTACTGATCTGATAAGGACCAATCTGGAGGCGATATTGAGAGGTCGAAAGGTCCAGTTGCTCAGCCTGTTCGAGATAGAGAGAAGGAGGCTGTCCCAAGAGATGGAGCGAATTGTCGATCTTGCAAGGGGGACTCCAAGATAATTGGATGGAAGGGAGCTCCTAGGTATCCCCAGAAGTTTGGATATGTGGATTTGGATGTAGGACGGGGTGTTAAAGAAGAAAAGTTTGGACTTATCCAAATTGAGCACCATGCCTGAGGCTTCGGAGAATTCTGACAAAATGGAATTGAGTTTGATGGCTTCCCTAGTCGTGGGAGAGTTCATAAGTAAAGTGTCATCTACAAATTGGCTATGAGAGGGTGATGGCTAGATGTTGTGCAAGGGAAGTCCTTTGAGGGAACCTTCTCGAACTGATGCCTGGATATAATGCCCCAGGCCTTTTGCCATGAGTACAAACAAAAAGGGAGAGAGTGGGTCCCCCTATCGTATGCCTCTTTTCGGTGTAAACGGTTGGGAGGGTACTCTGTTGACCAGAATGGAGAAGAAAGCAGAGGAGGTGAGGTTTAAGATCCAATTTGTCCACCCCTGATCGAATCCAAAAGAGTCTAGGACAGCTCTAAGGTACTTCCAACTGGCTCGGTCGAAGGCTTTGGAGAGATCGAGTTTGATAAGCATATCTGGAGTTCGGGTGGTTTCAAGGGAGTGGATGATCTCATGCGCCAGGATAACACTATCCATGATTTGTCTCCCTTCTACATACCCCGCTTGCTCTTTTGAGATGAAGAAAGGCAGAATGGGTTTTAGACGATTGGCTATGACCTTCGTGATGATTTTATAGATCACGTTGCACAAGGCTATGGGTCTGAATTGTTTGGGGTTCATGACTCTTTCTTCTTTCGGGATGAGGGTGAGAAAAGTAGCATTTAGAGCTGGTAGTACCAGTCTTGATTCTCGTGATTCTTCGACCACCTCCCATACCTCGTATTTGATCGGGTCCCAGCAGTAGCGGAAGAAGTCCGTGGTGAAGCCGTCCGGTCCAGGGGCTTTTCCTGGAGGCATGTTTTTGACTGCTTGAGTGACTTCTTCCTGGGTAATGGGCCGTGTTAGCGTTGCATTTTGCTCTGGAGTGACCAACGACGGTATGTGCTTCGTGACCCTCTGAATGGCTTCCGTTCTGTCGACATTTGGTTCCGTGAGCAGGTCCCGATAGTACCTGAGAAGTTCTTCTTCGATTTTGGCATGCTCCCTGATGATGTTGCCTTGACTGTCTTCCAGGTGGGTAATCCTATTGACATGTCTTCTGTGTATCATAGCTCTGTGAAAAAATTTTGTGTTCCTCTCCCCTTCCTTGAGCCACTGCACCCGGGATTTCTGTTTCCATAAAATTTCCTCTTGCTTCCTTCTTTCTTCAATTGTTCCTATAATTGGGCCTCTTCTTCCATTAGTTCTGCAGTTCTGAAGCCCAAGATAAAAGTTTTTTGGATGTCCCCCAATCGGCTTTCTAAAGCCTTGATGCTTTGGAGTATGTCGCCAAAACAATTTTTATTCCATTGTTTCAGCCTTTGTTTGAAGTTTTTAAGGCGCTGTTGGAACTTGTACATTTTGGATCCGTGATCTATTTCTGCTTATTCCCACCAGGATTTAGCAAGTCGCTAAAAGTCCGGATGCTTCAACTAGAATTTCTCAAAGTGAAAAGGCTTGTATCTGGGTGGGTCTTCCAGATTTAGCTACAGCGCTATAGGCCAGTGATCTGAGCCTGCTTTTGGTAGAATGAGGCTCTCCAAACAAGAGCCTGATTCCAATAGCTCTTCAGTGACTAAGAAACGATCCAGCCGACAGGAAACATGCTGATTTCCCGATCTGCGATTGGACCAGGTGAAAGTGCCATTGCTGGTTTCTATATCTACCAAATTTAGATTGTCTATAAGGGTTTGGAACTTACCACTGTCTTGTTCTAGCTTCTTGGTGCCTCCTGTTTTCTCCTCCAACGTCAAGATCATGTTGAAGTCACCTCCTAGGATCTAGTTTGGTGTTGCAGTCAGGGTTTTGATCAGTTCCATCCGCTGCATGAAAATATCGTTGTCCTGATGGTGGTGAGGCCCATAGACGTTGGTGATGGCTCCTTCCTGATTCGATCCAATGACCTCAAAATGGGCAGTTATTGTGCTTATCGTTGTGAAGGGTTTGCTGATTGTGATGGTTTGCGGGTCCCATAGGATGGCCAGGCCCCCTGAGGCCCCTATTGAATCTATTGTTAAAGAGTTGCATGCTCTCCATACATGGTGAAAGATAACCTCGGCTTCTGCTCCTCGACATTTGGTTTCCTGTAGCATCAGAATGTCTGGTTTTTCTGCTACGATGCAGTCTCGTAGAGTCCTTTGCTTGGATCTACTGCTCAACCCTCTGATGTTCCAGGTGATGAATTTCATCTTTAAGAGGGGGGGGCGGAGTGGAGGTATCCCTCCGAGAGCTTGTGGATCTGACCCGAGTTAATCATCAAATTGCCAGCTTCCTTGATCAGTTGGTGCACCAGTTTCCGCCCTCTTCTTTTGTTCTCTCGAGGGATTCTCTTCGAACCAGAGCTCAAGTCCGTTGCTATGCCCGGGCGCGCCGTGGATCCGGTTGAGGAATTTAGAAAGACTTTGTGGACTTTGCGCAATTGTTCTTCGGGGAGGGTGTGCAGATCTTTTTGGTTGAGCGCTTCCTTCAGTTTTTCCAGGTCTATTCCTGCCAGGTCTCGGTCGTCAATCAGCATTGGGGTGTCTCCGTCCCCTTCTCCTCTATCTTCGGTGTGGGTTTCCCCTGCTGCAAGATTGGGGTTGATGTTGGGCTTGTTTGCTGGCTTCTGTTGAGGGTCCTTAAGTGGATCTTGGATTTCCTCTTCTTCCGGCAGTTGGTCCAAAATCTCGTACGAGTTTTTGGTTGCGATTTTTTGACTGGTATCTGGGATTTTCTTTCTCAGGGGGTTTCGCCTCCTTGAGGTGACGGTGGTAAAGCCGTCCTTCTGTGGAGTATCACTGGCCTTTGCAGCTTGTTTGATGAGAGGGCAGTCCCGAAATAGGTGACCATGCTCATGGCATCTCCTACACCTAAAAGGGATATGCTCATAGTCGAGGGTTTGTACCCAGTCCTCATCCTGGTATTCGAGGGTCACCGATCTAGGGAGAGCTTTAGAGATATTCATGTATATGCATATCCTGGCATAAGATGTGTATTTTCTCTGCTTCGTGGCTTCCGAGGCTTTGACGTATTGTCCAAGGGTATTGCCTATACCCATAAGGATCTCTTCCAACCAGAACTCCTGTGGGAGGGAGTATAGATGTATCCATACGGGGGCCATGGTGAAATCTTCTTTGTCCGGGCTGAATCTTTCTGTCCAGAAACGTAGGAACAACCCCGCAGAGTTGAAGAAGTATGGTCCATTCTCAAAGATCCTGTCCTTGTCCTCAAGATTGTATAAAATAATGGTGAAGAAACCCTTGGAGCTGAGTTGCACCTCATAATCTCCTTTGGGATTCCACCAATGCTTAATCCACTTGTTAAGATCCCTCTCTATGGGCCAAAGGCCCAGGAATTTCCCAATGAGGGCATGTTCTTTCATAAATTGTGTGTGCTCTCCAACCCTAGTTGAGCTAATGAGATATCTTGGAGGTTTTTCGAGTTGTGGAATGCATTTACCTGGCTTCCAACTCCGTGGTGGCTTGGGCTGGGATGTACCTGCTTCAGTATCCATTTCCTTTCTCGGACCTTGCTCCTTGGCTAAGAGCTGATCTCTTATCTGGGGCGGCGGTTCGAAGGTGGGTCTCCTTGCCCTGACGCCGGATCTGTCATTGGCCACCACATTACGGTATGAGGGGGGTTTCCCCCCCCCCTCCTCGCCCATATCGGTGTGTCACTGGTCACCAGGTGATCGTGGTCAATTCTGGTTGATTGCGCCGCCTGGTAATGGATTCGTGCTACAGCGATCTATGCCGCGGAAGAACTAGGGTTTCACATCATTATATGAGGCTATTGAAGCTATCGTTATGCTGTCAAAATTTCTCCATAGCCTATATGCTAGTATTTACTCTTGTTAAGAGCATAGAGACTTTGAAAGTGTAATGTAACCTTTGTTATTTTTTTAATAATACATTGAGCTCGCTTTGGAGTGTTTTTTTTTTTTTAGCTTGAAAGGGTTTTCCTTGAGAAAACCCTATGTAATAGTTGCATGTTTATGTGTTATTTGTTTCTTATGACTATTTATTTAGATTTTATACACATTCTTATATTATTTATTATAGTAGGAAATGTATTAGATCTTGATTACCAAACAAGGTATTTTTATCTAATCTTGGTTTGACTGGGAGCTTGTGCAAATGAAATTCTTATTGTAGGAAAATGGTGAGCACATCAAGGAAAGAAATCGAGAATTTTAATGGAACTAACTTTTAGCTGTGAAATATCAATATGGATGATTTGCTCATAGATAAAGATCTATGGGCACCGACAATATCCAAAAACCAAACCTTCTATTATGAAATACAAAGATTGGGTAGTGTTGGGAGACTTGTACCAGGATAAATCCTTGGCTAATAAAAATTTCTACAGAAAAAGTTGTATTCCCTAAGAATGGGTGATAGTGATTATGTATTTTAGGATTTGAATGTGTTTAATACCTATGTGATATGGTTGGAATAAGTTGAAATGAACATGGATAAGGAGGATTATTGCTTTATCCCTTTGTGTTCTTTTCTAGATTTGTAGGACAATTAGGCTAGTAATGGTCATTGGAAGAAATGTAAATAAATTGGTGCTTGATGAAGACATGGCTAATTTACTCTAAAAGGAGATGATGCGAAAGGATTTTGGATCCACCAAGGAGGCCTTGGTTGATCATGGAAGTTTTAAAGAGAAAGGAAAGAAGAGAGAGAAGGGTAGATCCAAATCTCATGGGAGATCCAAGTCTCCTAGAAAGTCCACTGCAGGATGTTGGAACCGCAACAAGGTCGAGCATTTCAAAAGAGTCTACAAGGAAAAGAAAAAATGAGAAGAAGAAGAAAAATAATGATTCTAATGATGAGTCTGGAAATTCTTCAAAGGCCTCAACAAATACATCATCACCGTCCTTTTGAGAAGAATTTCCAGACTCATCATTNAAAGGACGGTGATGATGTATTTGTTGAGGCCTTTGAAACCAAAGCATGTCAAAGTACATGGTTGATAGGATTTGGAGCTTCCTTCGACATGACTTCCTAATGAAAGTGTTTTCAATGTATAAGGAACATGAAGGTGGGAAGGTATGCCTCAAATGGTGATTCTCATCCCAAAATAGTTCATATTGGTAGAGTCTTGATCAAATTCCCTAATTGCAAAGTGAAAGGGATGAATGGAGTTTTACACATTCTGGGTTTAGCATCAAACCTACTATCAATAAGCAAGCTTAATGATGTGGGTGTGAAATTTATTTTCTCTAATGGAGGGTGTGAGAAGATATGGCGCTTTCTAAGGGTGTTCATGTGGGTACTCTATTTCATCTTGATGCATGCACCCGTTTAGTGCAATAGGTATTTAATTCCTTCAATGAAGGGATATGTAGGATCTACATTGGTGGGAGCGTGGCTAGGGTTCTACCCTAGCCACCGCTCTGCACCATTCTTCCCGCCAATGTAGTCTGCACAGAGCTCGGGGATGCAACGCTTAGAGTGGAGGCAGCCTGGAAGTGCTACTGCATGTGGTTCGGGGGTTTTTTGCCACTCCAACAACGTTTCTTGCCAAATTTCTTAAGCTTTCGAAGCTCCTTTCGCTGGTTCTTGGGGCAGTTAGGGTTTCTTCCTTAGCCGTATCCCTCTATGCTCTTTCCTCATCTGGAAAACATTCCTCTGCCTGAGTTTTGGCTGATGGTAGCCGCATTTTTCGCTAGTAGCTCTGCCCCGGTGAGCAGTTGTCTCTTTTGCATGGAGTTTTTGGTCCAGTCTAAGGCAGATTTGGTTTATTTTCGGGTGGATCTAGAATTCTCCTCTCTGTCTTCATCTTGATCCAATTAGGGGTTTCCTTGGTGGCTCTCTCTCGGTGGTTTGATGGCCAGGTATTGGGTCTTTGGACCTGGGATCTGATGCTTTTCATATCGGTTGCTGAGTTTTTCTGCTTCTTTTTGGAGGTTGGGTCAGAGCTTTGAGGTCCACTATTGGGTGTGCATTGCTCGTACTTTGAGGTCTATATTCGGGCGTGTAGCTTCTGAACTAATTTCTTGTAGATGCAGGGTCTTCCCAGTCTATTTTGACTTGTTTTGTAACTTTGTTTAGCAGCTTATTAGCGAGATTTGGGCCCTCTCTGGCTGAAGTGCTTTAGACACTAGTTAAATGTAATTTGGTTCTTATTTGTCATTCCCTTTCTAGTTACTATATACTTGGCTATTTCCTAATAGTCAGTATATACCCGCGAATGTAATTTTGTACTTCCTTAATGAAATTACAAATTTTTTCTGTGGAAAAAAAAATGTAGGATCTACACTTTTGCAGTCAAAATCGACAACAAAGAGGAATGATGTATCTACTTTTGATCATCATGATTTTTCTATACCTAAAGGAGCTCTTGCTTCAGAAAGTAAGTTATATGTAAATAATGCAATGCTATGGAACTAGATATTGGACCATATATGTGGGAAGGCCCTATAGGCCTTGGAAAAACAACTTGTTGAGCGGTTAATTGATTATATTCTTGAATTTGATTTATGTGAGCATTGCATATATGGAAAATAGAATAATGTTCAATTTTATTCTATTTCTCACAAATATTCTCGGTTGTTGGACTTGATTCATTTTAATATGTTTGGTCCTATTAAAGTTTCTTCGATTTCTAAATATTTGTATTATATATTGTTCATTGATGATTATTCTAGAAGGACATGGGTATATTTTCTCAGGAGCAAATATGAGACTTTTAGTTGGTTTAAGGAGTTTAAGTATCTCTTGGAAGAACAAATTGGTAGGAAGATTAAGGTGTTGAAGATTGATAATGGTGGTGAGTTTTGTGCTATAGAGTTTGGTAGGTTTTATAAGGAGAATGAAACAAAAAGACATAATAAAAATACATATACCCCTTAGTAGAATGGAGTTGTAGAATGCATGAAGAGTACATTGATGTAAATTTTTAGAAGAATTCTTAGTGGAGCCAACTTAGAGAAAAAATTCTATGTAAAATCAGTTGCTACTATATGTTACCCGATTAACAAGTCTCACACATCAACTCTTGTGGATAAGACCCCCATGGAGATTTGGATGGGAGAAAATCCCTCACTTCAACACCCTTATGTTTTTTGTTGTGAGGTGTATGCTTATGTGCCTAGGGAGAAGTGGTCGAAGTTGGATAACAAGACAATGAAATGTATTTTCATTAGCTAGGGCATTGATGTGAAAGGGTGCAAGCTTTGAGATCTTATGGTTGAGAATTTTTTGTATAAAAAAAATGTTATTTTTAGAGAAGTCAAGTCTTCTCCCACAATTGTGGAAATGAATGAGGATGAGAAAAAGTCAGTTGTTTATTTATCACCCAATATTGAGAAAGTTGAACCAAAAATTCATTGGATAACAAGGCAGTGAAATGTGTTTTCATTGGTTATGAAATTGGTGTGAAAGGGTAAAATATTTGGGATCTCATGGTTAAGAAAGTTTTGCATAGCATAAATTTATTTGTATATAAGTTGTGTCTTCTCCCACGGTTGTCGAGACAGAAGAGGATGAGAAGAAGTCATTTTTTCAGTTATAACCCAATATTGAGAAATTTGAACCATAAAACTAACCAAAAATTTATGTACCTAATGAGGAAGAGAACTCAAAGAGTTAAAAAGAAAGTACAAAATCCACCTTAGCCTTTGAGGAGGTCCACTTGATAAAGAAAGAAACCAAATAGTTTGATGCAGGGATTTTCTTAGGGTCATAACTTTTGACTTGGTTATTTGTTTGGGCTGAAATTTTATAGGGAGTTGCACCTCGAAGATTTCACTACCATGTCAATAAGATCCTTGAGATAAGACATTGTTTTGATACTTTTATTGGGCCAAATTCCTTCATATAAGGCCTCAAATTAGGGTTTTAGTGTTTTTACAAGAATTTTTAAATTTGTAATTATCAGTTATCTCTTAGTTTATGAACTTAATCAGAAAAGCAAGTTGACAAATAGTGTCACTCTAGTTAGCTCTTAGTTATTGGTCAGTTTTAGAGTCATGTGAGAATTTCCTAAAATCGGTTGTTTTTTCTAAAATTAATTGTTTTCAAAAATCTCAGATAGTAGTCATAAGGGGTTGAACTTTCATTGTAATAGTTAGGATAGAGAAGGAATAAAATATAGTTATTTTCCATTCTCATGTGTTTGCCTAGTTTTTAGATCCTGTGAATGAATCTCAGTTTATTGGCTACATCATCTAGAATCAGAGCAGGAAGATGGCTAGGAGAGGAAGAGGAAGAGAAGGCCTTTCTCAGATGCACAAAGATATGAAAAACCTTCAAAGGCAAGTAGCATATCTTACAAACATGTTGGCTAGTCATAGAATAATACAAAGAGAAGTGTCTGATGAGGATACAAACCAAGGATATGTAGATCATCATATAGAACATGAAGAACATGAAGAAGATAAATTAGAGCTCGTGACTTTTGAAGAAAGGACGATCATGGCTCTAGAAGGGAGAAATGATAGGATCAAGATGGAAGTTTAAGAATATGTAGGGAATCTTAAACCAGAGGAGTTAATAAATTGGTTGAACGCCATGGAGATGTTTTTTAATCGCGGCCTATGCTAGAGGAAAAGAAGGTGAAATTTGAATGCACCAAGTTTAAGGGTCACAACATGATCTGGTGGGATCATGTGCAGAAAGATAGAGAAAAACAAGGAAAAGACAAAATTAGGACCTGGAGCAAGATGGAAAAAACATTGCAAGAAATGTTTTTGCCTCTGGACTATACCTAGACCCTTTTTTGTAGATTTCCTAACTTGAAGCAAAACCTGTCCACCTTGGAGGAACTCACAAATGAGTTTTATCAGTTGTCCATTCATTTGGATCACCAGGAAATTGATGAGAAATTTGATTCAGGGTATGTGAATTGTTTAAAATTTTCTATGCAAGATGAACGGAGCATGCATAGGGTTCACATCATGGAAGAGGCATACTGATTATCCTTAAAGGCAGAGTGATCCGAATTTTATGAGCATAATGAAATGAATACATATTATTATCAAAAGATGCTTAACAAAAAATAAAATATATACCATAAAATTGGTTTCTATTCAATAAGGAAATAAGATGAAACTGTAAAATGTAGTGAAAAACAAGCTTGTTAGAATGGTGGTGGCTTATCTCTGAGAAAAGATGTGATGGCTATGCTCATTCGCCAGAAGCTGATTACAATGAGGCTCTGAAGGAATTTTTACAATAAACAGGAATGTAAAAAACCCTAGAAATCCAAAAACCTAACCCTAGGAGATGAAACGCCAAAAGTCATGTGGGCCCCGTTTGGCTAAGTTAGTACATCAACTTCCCGGGGTCGTAACTTTTGCATACGATCTTCGTTTTATGCACACGATAGCCCGTTGGAAAGGTCTATTCGAGGAATACACATGTTTCCATTAGAATGTGACTTTGTTTATAATTTGACTATGGAAATCCCTAAAAAAGTTGCTTAGGGCCTCAAAATCACCCCGGAAGTCAGTGACCCGAAAACTAGGGAAAAACTGCCAAACCGGAAAACTGCCAAAATGAGCCAGTTGGAATAGGTGGGAGGCCATCGAAATCCATTGATCTAGATTTTATGAGAAGAACAAAATGAATACAGATTATTAACAGATTCTTAACACAAAATAGCAGAGATACAGTAAAACTAGTTTTCTATTCAATAATGAAATAAGTTGAAACTGTAAAATGCAGCAGAAACAGGCTTATTGGAATGGTGGCAGCTTATCTCTGAGAAGAGATGTGAAGGCTGTGCTCATTCACAAGAAGATGATTACAGTGAGGCTCTGAAGGCCTTTTACAATAAACAGGAATTCCAAAAACCCTAGACATCCAAAAACCTAACCCTAGGAGATGAAGCACCAAAAGTCATGTGGGCCCAGTTTGGGTAAGTTAGTACATTAACTTCCCGGGGTCGTAACTTTTGCATACGATCTCCGTTTTAGGCGTATGATAGCCAGTTGGAAAGGTATCGTCGAGGAGATTCATTTTGGGGCCTCAATGATTTTGTAGAATATAATTGAGAAGCTCGATCCCAAAAAACATTCATTTAGGCCCTCAAAATGGCCCCTAAAGTGAAAACTGCTAAAAATAGTAAATTGCCAAAATTGCCAGAAAACTATTTTGAGCTAGTTGGAAAAGGTGGGTGGCCACCAATATCCATATGGATCAATCCTCCCTCCTTAGGAAGCAATGGTCTCCATTGCATTGAGTTCCCCCATCATATGAGGAAATTTCTGTTGAATTTGGCCTCGAGTGAGCCACTTGCCTTGGTGCAGGAGCTGCCCTGCTTTGACAACTCGATAAATTTGGATCCTTTGATGTCGAGTTCCCTTGATCTATGTGTCCACAATTTGATCACTGGATGCCTATTGGATGCAGTCGGGGTTGAGCTCTGTTGGTGTTAGTTGTTCTGCTACGTCTGAGGTGTCCAATAATGGTGGGAAATAAGGGCGAAGAAGATCCACGTTGAACACTGGGTGCAAGCCAAGGAAAGGAGGAATGTTGAGCTCAAAATAATTATCCCCCATGACCTTGGTGATGGTGTATGACCCATAACGGAGTGGGTGAAGCTTCCGATGGGGTCTTGTAAGGCGTTCTTTCTGCAAGTGCGACCAAACTTTGTCTCCCACCTGAAACTTATGTGGCACCCAATGTTGATCATGGCATTGTTTGTACTTGTCATTGGACTTCTGTAGGATATCCTGAACCCGTTGGTAGATGTGTTGGATCCATTCAATGAACTGGGTGTCTTTTTCACCTTCAGTTGGAAAGGAGATGAGTCGGTTGAGGTGACCGCAAGGGGAATTGCAACATCTATGGGACCCAATGGTTGGAATCCCAACCCCACCTGAAAGGGGTTGTGGCCAGTTGAGCTATGCAGGGCTAGTGGTAGCTATGCTGGAGATAGGGAAGGATCTCATACCATGTGCGAGGGTTTTTTGAATTATACATGCGAAGGATATGCATGGCCATTCGATTTATGACCTCGGTTTGGCGATCTGTCTGGGGGTGGAAGGTTGTGGATTTTGTTAGCTTGGTGTCTAGTAGTGACCAAAGGCTCGACCATAATGTGCTGAGAAATTGACTATCCCTATCTGAGACAATGGTTTGTGGGAGTCCAAAATGTACCCAAAATCGTTCAAAGAAGAGCTTGGCAATGGCCTCTGCTGTGATGCTCTTCTTGCAGGCAACTAGGATCGCCATCTTAGAAAAGCAATCAACAACCACAAAACCACAGTCATTTCCCCGCTTGGTGGACAGGAGGCCCGACATGTAGTCCATTGAGATGGATTCCCGTGGCCTGTCAGGAGTAGGAAGAGGGGTGTACAGGCCCTATTTCTTAGTGGTTGGTTCACTATTAAATTTGAACATTTTTGCGACGAAGTAGAGATGAATTTTCGTCGGCATAGAGTTGTTTTTGTGACCAAGATAATTTTTTTTTTGTCGTAATTCATTTGTTAGTCTAGTGACCACACATGGATCTTCGTCGGTCTAGCGACCGGAAAAATAATCCTATTCACAATAGGGAAATGTTCAGCTAGCGAAGAATTTTAGTCGGTCAAACGACTAATATTAGTTGCAAGAGTGACCAAAAAAACCCTGGCAAACTTAGTCAATAAACCACTATGAGTCGCTAGAACGACGAATATTAGTCGCTAGAATGACCAAACCATCAGTTAAAAAGGTCAAAAGAAGAAGGATCAGTTAGTCGCTAACTGACTGGCGACGAACAAGTTGGTCGCTCTAGCGATTGACAAGTTGGTCGCTCTAGTGACTAACAGGTTAGTCGCTAAAGCGACAAACACGTTGATGTTTGCGACCAATTGGCTATTCTAGCGACGAACAGGTTGGTCGCTCTAGAGACTAACAGGTTGGTCGCTAAAGCGACCAATATTGGGGTTTTAAAAAAAAAAAATTATGCCATTCACACAGGATCTATGCAAATCTGACCTACATGAGCATTCTTTAATAACAAAAATGAAATGGTCCATGACTATAAGATTGACTAATATATATGTAATAAGGAAAAATGTATAGGTTTTGAAAGTCATACCATTTTGAAAAATGTAATGAGTTCAAGAAACAACACTTCCAAATTTACAAGAAACAAGAATATGATGTATTTGTATATAGATGTATGAGTAGGAAGAAATATGTATAAATACATAGTGTGCAGATAGATGTATGGATGGGTCTTACTCTGTAAGTAAGATTTTATGAACTGTTTTTTTCTAAATATTTTTTTTCGGAAAATGCACCTTATATTACTTCAAATAAACAATAGAGTTACAACAAATAGACTCTTAAGTTATAGTTATAAGGATTTATTCATTGTCTTCCAATTTTAAAACTCACGTAATTAGAATGTATAAAACATAAAGATAGCTAGCATTGACTAGATAGGGGTTATTGTATACTAAAAAGTCAAGGGGTGCCATGAAAGAACTATTCCTTAACCCGACATAGTCTAAGTCATTTGAATATCCAATATGTGTAGGTATCTCTCCTCTTTGAATAGCTTCCATCGATGACCATAGTGAAGCAACAGATCTACCCTTCATGTCCAACACCATTTCTCTATTTCAGAGGTTTATAAATAATGTACGCTTGAGTATTTTAAGATGGCATTTTAGACATGCATAATACCCCCTTTAGTGTTCTTATGCCATACATGGTCGCTTGCATTCTTACTTTCATGCTTTTAATATCAATAGCAAGTCAGTACCTTGACAAAGATATCCCCCTCGTTTTAGTGATGGACAAGTCCAACACAAGGGAGGATCCTTCGGTGACCCAAGGAGGATTGCAAGGGAGAAGCCAAGGAGAAGAATGAAGCACCCTTATAGGTCACAATGAAAGTTTCTAGGAGCTTCATGGAGGTTGAGTATCAGTCAAGGAAAAGGTTTCCAATGGATAGTACCTGCAAAA
>JASDQU010241771.1:17510-30970 GCA_032191745.1 Picea mariana | reverse complement strand
CAACCATTGTTGACTTATCACGTCTCGGGGATTCATAAAGGAGGAGCACAAGAACTCAACACTCCAACTCACAAAGTTGCGAGTTGCAAGGGGTGCTAGATTTAGGCCCTAGCCAATGGTCATTGGTAGAGGCGCTAGCAACGAAGGGGCCATACCCATATCGCACTCTCAGGTATTGGAGGTTTGGAGTCAAGGGTCTTCAATTCACAAACTATCGAGATCACGAGTCATGAAAGGTGCTTGCGCTAAGGCCCGAGGTGTGGTCGCGTGGAGGCAAAGACTCACACCTGGTGCACGTGGTGTAGGTGGAGTTTTTGTGAAGGACTTGTGGACCGGATTCGTTGAAGGTGTTAGCAAGGAACCAAAGGAGCTTCTTTGAATCGAGAAGAACTTAGAACGATCCTGTGTGGATCTCGGCCTGAGGGCAAGGGGGGTCTGTGTTAGAGTGGTATCAGAGCCTAGAACAATTTCTTTTCTTTCTGTAGCATAGAGAAGGGAAGAAATTTTACAACCATGCCACCGAGAAGAAGAGACAAGCAAATACCTGATCTAGGAGAGGAAAGAGAAATGTCAAGAAGAAGAGACAGGAAAATACCTGATCCAGCGATGGAAAGAGACATGCATGAATTACGTGCCAGACTTGATGCTATGGAGACATCACAGAGGCGCACAGTCGACACTGTGGATATCAACGAGGTTGAAAGTGAAAATAAAGCTGGAAACAAAGAAGTTGCAGTTGAAGATGCTACAGAAGAATGCCTATTCAGGGCTATTGAGAGGATAGGTGCTAGAGCAAAAATGGACATTCCAGTGTACAAAGAAAACTTGGATGTTGAAGAGCTTCTAAACTAGATTAGAGCTCTAGACAAATACTTTGACTACGAGGATGTGTTGGCAGCCAATTCAATTTTTTCAATTGCCCTAAAAGATGCCTACACCTATGTCTCCTGAACTTCAAATTACCATCGCTTTTTGCAAATAGACGATATTTTCATTTCATGCGACACTTGAAACTAGATTTCGATTTAGTTTTCATGACTGAAAGCGTGAAAACTCCTACATCGTTATTTGAACTGTCATCATCTTTTCATTGATATTCTGAAAGGCACTTACCTTTGGTTTGTTATTAAGTGGCTGAAATGATTTTTCAAACTATTGTCCATTTGCCTATTCTTACTTTGATTATGCAACTTGATTTTTTATTTGATTGACAAGGTATTGAGCATGTAAATTTATGGGTTATATTTGATTTCATAAGGGTCATGGTTGATCTTGTTTTATATGATGTGATCCTTATAAGCTCTTAGCTTGTCGATTTTATAAAATCATTGGTCACAATGTTATAAACTTTGATTACACATTATGCAACAAGCGCATGGGTAACATATGAGTCTGATTTCATATTGGATGGCAATAGTTTGATTATACATGGCGCGTTGGTTAAACATTTGGGTTTTTATTTAATGGTTGAATTATGCAACAGGCATACATTTAATTTTGGGTTTGATTGAACGTTCATGGTTTCAAACAATACATTGGCGCATTGACATATCATTCATCGTTTGATTTTTGGGTTGGCTGAATAGTATGGTTTGAACTATGTTATAATTGTTTCAACAGTGGGTTAATTCACCGGTTGTACTTTTCCATTACTATTATGCATGGATTTACTGCCTTCTACCACCCTCACACACTTTGCATTAATGCTTGCCTCCTTACCAGGGCTACCTTTGTTGATTTTTGGGAAAATCTATGAGCCTAATCTGTTCAAACCCTTGTCCCTTAGCCTAGCCCACTATGTGTTCTCTCCTGGCTCGTTAAGGGCGAATTGAACCTTCATGGTTTTCAGAGTCGGTTGTGGTTTCATTTTGCCAGAGAAAACTGCCCCGTAATTTCCCCAGAGTCACATTTTTGCGTGAGCGATTCCGGGCAAACGGATTCGATTTAGCTCAATCCGTTGAAAACAAAAAACTGTTTTTAGCCCCTTTACCCCCATCGTGAGTGATTTCTTCAGAAAGTAAGCTACTACAGAGATCTAGCTTTCATTTTACAGGTCAATTTTTCAGTGGCTGGAACATGCGTTCTGAGTCTGTATGCATTTCCTCAGATCTATTTTTCAGAACTCCCTCCCACCTGTCGAGTAGCCTCACTGGTATGTCTGTCACCTATTTATATGATAAACTCATAGCTCTATTTCCAGCATTGATTTGCTCAGTTACATTGCATGCATTCTATATATGGACTGGCTTTGAATAGAAACACATTTTAATTCGGTTTACGATTTGATTATGCCCAGTATAGAAGTCAATATATTTTGATTGGATTTGAGTAAATCTTCGTGTGAATTTGTTTGATTATTTTCCTTCTAATGAATTGGTTTGTAAAGGAAATTTTTCATATTTAGTTTGAAACACAATCATGCTCAGATTTAGTTTAATTGTGATCCATGTGCTATAGTTGATAAACGGGTTGATTGAGTTTGATTGTTATGATGTTATTCTATATTTAATTGATTCCAAATTAATCAATCCTGTTTGCTTACTGTGCAAATCAAAATCCCTTTCAAACCGTTCTTGATTAATCCTGTCACGATTTTGGTTATCTGATGGTTATCGTTTGAATTCGTTTTTAACCTAAATCGCTTGCTCACAGTTATCATAATAATCCAGTTTGATTCACAGGTATAGTGAAAGGTTTGCGATCTGTTTTGTGTTCGATTGAGTATCAAAACAGTTTCATAATAGATGGATTTGATTTTTTGAAGAACGATTATGATCCTGATACATGTGATCTCATTTACTCGACTTATGATTATGATTGAAACAGATCATTTCTATTCTCTGCATTCAATTAAATGACATGAATCTTATGCACATTGTTACAGCCGTAACAAATCGATTATGATTGTGTTAGATTACATCGTATCTTATCCGATATGATTTCATTAATATGGAACAGTCCTGTTGTGGTTTGACCATATTTTATGGTAAAAGAAAAACAGAGCAGTCTTATCCCTGTTTTGACTGAATCACTTTTCAATTTTGTTAATTTGAATGATAAACTCATTGGAGTCATAGTGATTCGTTTTGGATAATTATTGAAAAGAAATTAAATTGAATTTTATTCTTTTGATAAGATTTGATTTGATTTCTATCTAGTCTTGTATGCTATTTTAGACTAGCTACAGAATCAGAAGATTCTGTAGCTAAGTCTGTAAGATCAAATTTTTATTATTTTGTTACTGAAATATCTTTCTAATTTGGTATTTGTGTTCTATTGCAGGCAAATTCGAAATTGCAGTAGAGTTATTGAGCAGTTAGGGGATGTTTCAAAGATCTCACTTGCATTTAATTTTCTTAGTTTAGGTGATTTTGGGATATCTCCCAGATTATGTAAAACACTTTGATATTATCCACAAGGAAGTTTTACCTTGTGAAGAGACTTATAAATACTTATCATTTTGTAATAAGTAGAGATCCTCATTCGTGGGAGAACAAGGATATAAAGTTCTTATACAAACTGAAGCAAAATTTGGTGTTTTGTCACAGCTTTAGCTTCTCAATATATCAATGTTTCTGTTTCATGTTATGTATATCAATTTGTTTATGATTTATGACTACTTTAGCTATCTAGATCATGTGCAAATGATATAATTTAATCACAATAATTCATATCTAGTTTCTTCCAAATATATAAAAGACATAACAATTGTTTAATTCAGTTTATGAATGATAGGTTTATCTTCTTCATTGATTGAATTATCAAATATAGATTTTTGCATAACAGGTTTCCCTTATTGTAGAGATTTATGCATCTTAAGATTTTTATGATCTTTTATGTCTTGTTTGTCCTGTAAACCAACTCGGAGAGCAGCACAGCTAATCGTTTACGAGAATCTTTGGGATTAACCGGTGCGAATTTCTTCCTCCGACCAGCTTAAAAGTTATCACACACAGGATAAACTAGGAGCGCTTCCAGGTCAGTTAATCTTTTCTTTGTTGTTTTCATTAAGTAGTTTAATTTAGATTAAATTTATATTAGGTTGTTTAATTTCAGTAGTTTTATTTCTTTTTCATAAAATATAAAAATCAAAAACATATCTCGTTGTCTTAGGGCAGAAAACACATGAGTTTTGCAGGTTTTAATTAAATCTGTAGGCTGTTTATAGTGTACATTTGTGAATAAGTAATATTGCAGTTGGTAATTAGATAGTTGATTTGAGTTATTAATAGTATTTAGTAGATTTTATATAATAGTTATAATAGTTGTATTTAGTTTTAGTTTATTTAGTAGTTTGTTTTAATTAGATTAGTGTAATAATTAGTTTGTTTGTTTTTAGTTAGTTAGTTTATTTCCTTTTTAGTTTTAGTTAGATTGTTTTAGTTAGTTTAGATTAGTTTCTCTTTGGTTTTCTTAAAAGACCTTAGAGTGGCCAACAGAGCCGTTAAACTCGTCAGGGTGGTCCATTCCAAACGGCTTGGGTTATTTAGACAACCCCGGACCGGTTCCACTCTCCCAATTGACAGATGGTCAGTTTCGCCCATCAACAGGATGTCAAGGAAGACAAGAAAGTCAAACATGATGTTACCATACTTAAAGGGCATGCAACACTATGGTGGGATGAACTGCAGGTTGACAGACACTGCAAGGGCAAGCAAAAAATCAAAAGTTGGGATAGAATGGTTGAAAAGATGAAAGCCAAATTTATACCCAGGGATTATCAAATCACTTTGTTTCGGAGGATGCAAAATTTGAGACACAAGCTGATGTCAGTGAAAGAATACACTGAAGAATTCTATAGGATAAACATTAGAGCAGGTCATCAGGAAAGCAATGATGAAAAATTTTCCAGGTACATGAATGGTCTACAATATGACATTCAAGATGAGATGAGAATGATGACCATTCGGACTATGGAAGATGCTTATCAGATGGCTCTGAAAGATGAAGAGAAGCTAAGCCGGAAGCAAGTTCAAAGAGGTCGAGGCAGAAGTCAAAGCAAAGGCAAGAAAATTGCCCAAGATAGAACTCAGAAACCTAAAGAAGAGGGAAAGAAACCTCAAAATCAACCTGAGAGAGGAGGAATCTCACAGGGAAGGCAGTATGCTGATAGAAATACTTTTCCTTGAGCCAGAGGAAGAGGAAGAGGTAGTGGAGGTGAAGTGAAATGCTTCGTCTATGGAAAAATAGGACATAAATCCTATGAGTGTCCATATAAGAAGAAAGAAGGTGGTGAAACTCACATTGTCGAAGCGACAAAGCTCAAGGACAGAATGTTGAGGTAGAAGACACTGAGGGACGGATCTTTAATGATGAGGAAAGTTCTCTTGAAGCCATAGAAGGAGGCAGAGAACCCAACCCAAAGAAACAGTCTGTTTCAGACATCTTGCAAAACTAAGGATAGAGTATGAAAGGTCATAGTGGACAGCAGTAGCACAGACAATCTCGTATCTATAGAGATGGTAGAAAAGATGGAGTTGGATAATGTTGTACATCCAAGCCCATACAGAGTTTCGTGGCTACAAAAAGGACATAAAGTAAATGTCACTAAACAGTGTTTAGTCAAATTTAAAATAGGAGGATATAAGGATGAAATATTATGTGATGTCATTCCCATGGATGTTTGTCATCTATTTTTGGGTAGACCATGGCAATATGACAGAAACATGGTTCATGATGGGAGAAAGAACACATACACCCTGGAAAAAAATGGTAGGACTCACATGTTGTTGCCAATTAAGGATAAAGAGGTGAAAACAGAAATGAGCAACACTATACTTCTCATGAGTGGGAAGGAACTTCTTAATGAGGTTAAGAAGAAGGAAGACACACAATTTATTGTGGTCAGGAAGCCCAAAATTGTTTTGACCAGTACGAGAATAGATGATTTACCATAAGAAATCTAGGAGTTGTTGGAAGATTTTGTTGATATAGTAGTGGATGAACTACCTTGTTCGTTGCCACTTATCAGGAGTATAAGTTATCATATCTATCTTATACCTGGAGCCAGTTTACCAAACAAAGTAGTGTACAGATTGACGCCACGGGAAAATGAAGAAGTTAAGAGACAGGTCCAAGACTTAATGGACAAAGGATTGATTCGGGAGAGCTTGAGTCCATGCGTTGTTCCGATAGTGCTTAGCCCAAAGAAATATGGAGGCTGGAGAATGTGTACAGACTCAAGGGAAATCAATAAGATTACCATCAGATATAGGTTTCCATTGCCAAGGATGGATGACTTGATGGATTGCTTGAGTGGAGCAAAGTTTTTTTCAAAGATTGATTTGAAAAGAGGATATCATCAAATTAGAATGAGAGAAGGTGATGAATGGAAGACAACATTCAAGACGAATGAAGGGGTGTATGAATGGCTTGTCATGCCATTTGGCTTAACGAATGCGTCCAGTACTTTCATGAGGTTGATGAAAGAAGTCCTGAAGGATTTCATTGGGAAATTCGTCATTGTATATCTTGACGATATATTAATTTTCAGCAAGAGTGAAGTAGAACACTTAAAGAATTTAGTTGCAGGGATGAGAAGATTAAAGCAAGAGAAATTGTTGATTAATATAAAGAAATCGTCATTTATGAGGACATAACTCATTTATTTGGGTTTTGTTATCTCTGCAAATGAATTGAAAATGGATCTAGAAAAGATAAAGGCAATTAAGAATTGGCCATCGCTGAAGAGTGTGTTTGAAGTTCGAAGCTTCCATGGTTTAGCTAGATTCTACAGGAAATTCATCTGAAACTTCAGTGGAATTAGTGCACTAATGATGGATACGGTGAAGAAAATACATAAATCTTTTCACTAGACGGAGGAGGTAGAGAAGAGTTTCAATCCGCTAAAGAAGAAGATCACTAAGCAACCAATTCTAGTTTTGCCATATTTTAGCAAGACATTCTAGGTCAGGTGTGACACGAGTGGATTTTCAATTGGAGCGGTCTTGAGCCAAGATGATAGGCTGGTTGCATATTTCAGTGAAAAACTGAATGAAGCCAAGATTAAGTACTCCACATATGACAAAGAATTCTACACAGTCATACAAGCGCTAAAGAAATGGAGACACTATTTGGTTCCCAAGGAGTTTGTTTTGTACAATGATAATCATGCTTTGCAATTTGTGACTCAACAGGAGAAGTTGAACCAAAAACATGCTAAATGGGTTGAATTCATGCAGAATTTTACTTTTGTGATTAAGCATATTTCTGGAACTGCTAACAAAGTTGTTGATGCTTTGAGTAGGAAATGTTTTCTTATGCAGGAATTCAGAGTCAAGACTTTAGGTTTTGATAACCTCAAAGAAATGTATAGGGATGACCCAGATTTGAAGGAGGCATATGAGGCATATGAGAATCCAATTCTCGGGGATAGAAGCCAATGGACTGGATACATGATCCAATATGCATTATTGTTCAGGGGAAATCAACTATGTATTCTGAAATGCTCCATGAGGGAGAATTTGCTGAAGGAAAAACACAGTGGAGGATTGGACGAACATTTCGGTCATGACAAGACGTTCTCAAAGTTGAATGGCTCATATTTTTGGCCAAGGATGAGGACAGATGTCAATAAATTTTTGGACAGGTGTAGAATTTTTCATCACATGAAAGGAAAAAGGTAGAACACAGGGTTATACCAACCATTGCCCATACCTGAAAGGCTGTGGGATGCACTGAGCATGGATTTTATATTGGGACTGCCAAGGACATAGAGAGGATATGATTCGATCTTTGTGGTAGTCGACAGATTTTCAAAGATGACACATTTCGTACCATGCTAGAAAACTAGTGACGCAACTCATATTGCGAACCTGTTTTTCAAGGAAGTCGTCAGACTTCATGGGTTTACAAGGAGTATCATTTATGATCAAGATACCAAGTTCGCGGGAAATTTCTTTAGGACCTTATGGAATAAGTTGGGGACATGTTTGTCTTTTAGCTCAACGTATCATCCTCAGATGGATGGAAAGACAAAGGTCGTGAATAGAAGCTTGGGAGATTTGTTAAGAAGCTTAGTGACTGAACATCACAGTCAATGGGATCACATTATGCCACAGGCAGAATTTTCTTACAATGATTCACTCAATAGAAGCACAGGGCAGAGTCCATTCCAGATTGTATATGGAATGAAACCAAGGGGAGTTTTTGAATTGAAAGATTTGGAACAAAATGAATTTAGGAGTGCTAGTGCAGAGGAATTTGCAGAAGGAATGAAGGAGCTTCATAGCCGAATCAAGGAGTGATTGTAGAGTTCAAGTCAAGAATACAAGCAGAGAGCAGATCAACACTAGTGAGAACTTCAATTTGAAGTTGGTGATTTGATTCTTTCACATCTGAGGAAGGAGAGAATTCCCAAGGGGAATGTATAACAAACTAAAGATGAAAAATATTGGACCGTGCAAGGTCATAAGGAAATTTGGGGCAAACTCATATGAGATTGAATTACCCAATGGGATTGGAATCTCACCAATATTCAATGTTGCATATTTGTACCCTTACATATTTGAAGAAGCAGGAGTAGAGGATGAGCAAGAAGAGGTTCAATGGACAAAACAAATGCCTGTAGCTAAAAATCCGTAGATGGAAAGTATAATTGATAAGACGATTAGCAGAAAGACCAGGAGAAAGGATTATTTTGAATACTTGGTCAAGTGGAAGGGACATCCAGTTGAAGATGCTAGTTGGGAGGATGAAGCAGAAATTCAAAAGCATGGACAGACCATGCAAGAGCTCATGAACATGAGTCCATGAAAATTTTCAAGCGAGGGAGTATGATGCAGAAGCATCGTACAAATCCAAAGCACACGCCTAGCCGAAGGAACAACTTAACGCGCAAATGCAAAAAGAGCACGTTTTTATGAAAACATTTTGAATTTTGAAAACCAAAGCATTAATGTAATAGCTGGGAGAAGCGTACTTACATTTATGTCTTAGAGATATGAACATATTTGGAGAAATTACTCTCATCTGTCGGATGTAATAGGATTTAATTCTGGTAAATGTAAAGTAGGTAGATTGAATTTAATAGATTAGACAGTTAGAATATAGGGGGGAAAATGGATATAGACACCCTCAAACTTGTATCATTGTAACAGAAAAAGATTATTATCAATTCAGATTTCATAAGTTGTAGAGCTATAGCAGAGAGTTGTAGAGAATAACCCATGTACAGGAGCACTTGAGTTAATATATGAAGCTTTGACTCAACTTTCGTGGTGTTATGATGCTTATTGTTTACATTTGTTAAATTGTATGTTTACAGTTGTTTTGTTTCTCTGTTATGCATTTATCTCAATGTTGTATTGTGTGTATGATTTCATCTTGAATGTATGAAGTATGAGAGAGAAGAAGAATGAGTTTCAATTGTTTCTCTTCTTGAGAATTTCCTGCAAGGAGTGCAATGAACGTCTGCAAGGTGTGCATTGACGAGGATCTGAGTCTTATCTCAGAAAGCTTAGGAGAGATATCATTGTTCTCATACCCGCAGAAGTGCAGGAGAAGCACAGAGATGGTGGAAGCCTTAGTACTTATCAACTAAGGTGAAGTTTGAAGGACTATTGTTGCAAAGAGTGCACAAGGTCGAAGACTCAAATAACCATAAGTTATTTGAAAGATTGCCACAAGGAGTATGAGAAGGATCCTTTTGGAAGCCTTGAGGTTGCAAGTGAAAGCTCAAGAGAGATAACACTTTTGAAGTGTTCAAAGGGAGACGAAGATTGAAACCGTAGCATAGAAGTTAAGTTCAGGTGGGAGAACACCTAGTTGTTGGGAAGAGGTCATTGAAGCATGAATCAGGTGGTCAGAATCCTCCGTGGAGAGATCACAAAGTCGAGAGGACCATAGGATACAGTGGAGTCATATGGGCAGTGAGAGGCCTTCATGAAGGAAGTACGAAGTTGCAAAATTCATTGGATTTGGAAGAGTTGCAAGGTGGTTAGAGGCCAGTGAAACCCATCACCCAGGATGTGAGGATTGATATGAGCCATTGATCTTGTTTCAACCCACATCGTTGGATCATTTCATGAACTCAGGGTTCGTGAGGTTGGAATGGAGACCAAATCCTTGGTTTCGTCCCGATTTGTGAGGAGCAGAGAAGGACATCCAGACCATTGCATCCAAGCCACGACAGGACCGTTGGATCAAAACCTCTATGTGGTATCGCGTACTCGGGGTTTTGGGGTTTGAGCGAGTTTCTTTTTTACTACAGAAGTCGTGAAGTGCCAAGCACCGAGGGCTCATGTGAACACATGGAAAAATCGATAGGTGGGGCCATGTGGTTGACAGGTGGTGTAACATCAAGTGGCCAGGGAAAAGTGGAAGCGGTGACAGGTGGAGGACACACGTCACCTAAGAAGGAGTCAATCATTGTTGACTTATTGTGTCTCGGGGATTCACAAAGGAGGAGCACNTAGCAAGGAAGGGGCCATACCCATATCGCACTCTTGGGTATCGTAGGTTTGGAGTCGAGGGTCTTCAATTCACAAACTATCGAGATCGTGAGTCACGAAAGGTGCTTGCGCTAAGGCCCGGGTTGTGGTCATGTGGAGGCGAAGACTCACACCTGGTGCATGTGGTGCAGGTGGAGTTTTTGTGAAGGACCTGTGGACCATATTCATTGAAGGTTTCAACAAGGAACCAAAGGAGTCGCTTCGGCTCGAGAAGAACTTAGAACTATCCTGTGTGGATCTCATCCCGAGGGAAAGGGGGGTCTGCGTCACAAGACCAATTCCATCCCTCAAAACAATGAAGCCATTCTTTTTATTAGAGAATGAACCATTTCTCGAGAGTGTCTAAAGAGTGGGTACCAAGGAGAGAGAAAGGGAAGAATGATATAAAGACCACCTTCATAATCCTCGAGATAGGTCCCAAGGAAACACTTTCGATGGAAAGGCACATGGCATGAAAGAGCAGGGGGTTTCTCTCCCACCCTTCTTTCATAGAAGAATCATACCAGGCTCCTTCATAGAAAGGGTTTCTCACCTTCATAGAAGGGGGAAGGGTTACGACAGTTATTTCACTTCGTCCAAGTAAGGTTAAGGACTTTTATTTAGGTAGGTAAGGTTGTGGACCTAAAATATTAACATGCAATAAACAAGTTCCAAGGCAAGTGTAACCTCTCCTACCCTCTCTACTGGCCAAACTATCCCAACCACGGATAAGGGTTTGATGAAGGAGGGGGTTGGTCGATCAACTCTAAGGGTTGGAAAGGGAGGGTAAGGCCCCTCGATGCCCCATTTGCAAAAGGGGACTGTTGGGCTAACAAGGTGTAGGGGATATGGTGGGGTGCAACATTTATGTGTATATATTTTTCACTTATTACATCACTTAGTTATGTGTACGTAGTCATGAATCAGAGTGGGCCAAAAATAACTATCCTTGAAAAATTTATGAGCGATAGAAATTCCTAAGAGGTTTCCAAAAAAAGTGCCACTATGGAAATTGTTCAAGACTATCTTAGCATCATCTAGGGTAAGAAAATGATGTAGGATTGTGTCCACTCCCCTTCAATATAGAACATATCCAATGAGGATATAATGTGGGGATTGGTAGCATATATGCCGACGATAATCCCGAGAGAGGTGAGGGTCAAATTTTTGTGTGTGCAGGTAGATGAGGATGTCCCCATACCATGGGTCATCATATGAAATGAAGAGAAAATGCTTTTTAGGGATTTTTTCATTAACTGGAGTAACCTTGGTATCTAATGGATGTCAGAGATAAACTCTGCAAGAACTAGCACTTTCTTATTTTGGGGAGTAGTGAAATCTAGATCATATTCCTAAAGGATTGCAATCCATCAAGAATATTTTCCATTAATTTGGTGACAACTAAGTGAACAGTGCATGGGACTGGATTCTTCCACAACGTTGGTGGTGTGAAGCAAGATACAATGACACAATTTATGAACTGCAAGCACCTTTGCAAGGGCCAGTTTTTCCTTGTGGTTGTATTTCAAGAGTGACCCTAATAAGTTTCTACTGATGTAATAAATGACATGTTCACACCTATTTTCACCTAGTTGAACGAAGACTCCTGCAACTAACACCTCAAGAGGTGATATGTACAATATGTAGTCTTTGTTAAAGTTGGAGGGACTTATCAAAGGGGATTTATATAGGGAGACGTTCAATTATTTGAAAGTTGTTTGAGTGTGTTGGTCCCATTTGAATGGGATATATTGGTGTAACATGTGTAAGAATCCATGTGCACAAGTCACATAGTTAGGGACAAAGCGTCGTAAAATTTTTGATTTTCCTTGAAGACTTTCAAATGGGCGCAAGGTTTTGGGAGGAGGGATTTCACTATTGGCTTGAACCTTGAGGGGGTCCACAGTGATTCCTTGCTAAGATAGGATGAACTTGAGTAAGCTCTCGACTATGAAATATAACACACACTTAAGTGGATTAAAGAAGATGTTATATTTTTGACATTGATGAAAGATGATTCACAAATCCTCTAAGTGTTAGGGTTTATTTTTGGAATGAGCAGTGAGGTCGTCCAAGTAAGCCAAGATTAGATCATGAAATACATTTGTCATTTCCCATCGAAATGTGGCGGCAACATTTTATCCAAAAGGGCATAACAAAATGTGTAAAATTTCCCCATGGGGTGGTAAATGTGGTTTTGTACTGGTCTGCATGGCATATTTGGATTTGGTTGTAGCCAAAGAATCCATCCATGAAGGATAAGGATTCATGTTCAACACTGGTTTCGATGAATTGATTGATAAAGGAGGTAGGAAAGTTTTCCTTGGGACAGGCCTCATTCAAGTCTCGAAAGTTAGTACAGACTCAAATGGTTCCTTATTTTTTATTGATAGGAATGGGGTTAGAGACCCATGAGGTATACACAATGGGGTATATGAACCATTCATTATGTAATTTTTCAATTTTGACTTTGATAGCCATAACTTTAGAAGGATGTAAAGGTCGTTGCTTTTGGAGAATAGGGGAAATATCAGGCCGAGTGTCAGTTTGGTGTTTGAAAATGGTTGGGTCAAGACCTAACATTTTTGTGTATGATCATGAAAAAATATATCCACACTCATGAAAGAGGGAATTGTAGGTTGTGACTTTTTCAATAGAGCATGTAGTGTTGAGGGTGATCTCCTTAACAATGTTGAGTTTGATGGAAATGTCTACCTTAATAGTGGGAGAAATGTTGGCCATGTTTGTTTCTTCAAAAGCATCGAGGATGGGGATTAGGTTTTTGATCCAATCAATGTTCCTTGGATGAATTAAGTCTTTGGTTTCTATTGCACAAATGTTGGTGTTAGCACTAGTTTTAAAAACATCATACGATAGGAAGAATGACCAGTGGTGCATTACATCCCAGAGATAGTTAGGTGTCTTCATGTCCTCTAAAATGTCTTCATTGAAATGAAATATGTTAGAGAAAAAATAATTTTCATAGTTATGAATAGGTAGGTGTGGCATGATGATGCCATATGTCTCACA
>JASDQU010241770.1:60731-75026 GCA_032191745.1 Picea mariana | reverse complement strand
CACATACATGTTGCAGGATTTGGAGGGTGAAGAGGTTTTCAACAGCCCAGTAAATGGGCATTTTCTGAAGAAATGTTTTGTTTGAGCCTTAGACAGCTCCTTTGTTTGTAAATATTGTCCTTTTGGTTCTTTGTTCATTTTATTTATTATTATTTTCGGCTTAGTAAATGACTCCATAGCCCAATAGCAAGGCACTGAAGCTGCAAATGAGTTCTTAGAGCATCACAGGGATGACTCTATCCCCCATGGAGCCTAATGTTAGCAACAATTTTTGTCATTGGGCACAAAAGTACCCAGGTCTGCAGGTTGCACGAGAAGCACCCAAGCGCAGGACGGAAGAATCTCTTTTCAGGGTACAAGTCAAGCGAGCGGGCGAAGTTTTGTTGTCAAGCGGCCGAGACCCATCTATAAAGTTGATCGATGGTCACCGGGATCTCGGGGCTACCAATTTACTCGAGGTATAGCGTCAGAGAAAGCACCTATATTTCAAGACAAAATCTGGGTCGTCCAATCCAGTGACGCATGGCGCAAGATCTAGTCACATCGGCATATCGGCAGTCTGGAGTTCGAAGGGTAAAAGTCCCTCGTCATCTCACATCTCGGAACCCTGAACCCCGAAGCGCCGAAAACACCCAGAGTCGAGCCTATGATTTTGGTGCCTGGTCACAAAGGAGCAGGCTTGGAGGAGGGGCGCTAAGGTTTATCATTTGGCAAGACGGGTCCCGAAGAGCCGAGAGCGATCTTAGCCATTCATCCTGGAGGGACACGTGGTGCGCGATTAGGTTCTCTGCCTTTTCGCCCATCGCGGCTTCGAAGCGCAAGGAGCAGCTCTCTCATATCCCCGAGATACGAAGCACCAAAGATGTCCTAGACCCAGGCCCACAGTATTACCAAATTAGTTCAGGACCGTCAGATCAGAGAGGGGCACGTGGCACCCATTAGGCCCTCTCGGCATTTCTCCCATCGCAACTTCGAAGAGAAAGGATCTGCTCCTTCCTATCCACGAACCCCGAAATGCCGAAAGCACCTTTGAAGATAGGCACAAGGTCACAGCCCGTAGTCACTTGGAGGAAATAGAAAGAGCTACGCAAAGGGCTGAAGCGTCGGGTATAGCTGCAGAAGGGATCACCGTGTTCTCCAGGTGCCAGTTCAACTTGATCTCAACCCTGATACCTGCTCGGAGTAAATGAAGAAGAGAGAGGGTGGTTGAAACCTCACCTCACTCGTTAATTGCAAGGTATGGATGTCCCGGTGGGAGGTCTGCCCGAGATGGTCCCCTGTACTGATTCTTTCCATAGAAGCCATGCCGAGTCCTCGACTCACCAGGGAAGCCTGCGCACACTAATTCAGCGTTTAAGGGCTCAGCTACCCCCTGGCGTGATCCATGCAGAATTAAAGTGGCGCATGATAAAAAAGTGCAGGCCAGATTTGATTGAAGAGACGCCTCACCCCGAAAGTCTAGGAGGCCTCTATTGGGCAAATGTTTAGGAGTATATATACTTAGTTTTGATATTTTTCGAAGGATCGATGGTAGAGGGAAGCTCCCGATTGTAAAGTTTTAACAGACACTCTAGTTCTCTAGTTATGCATCTGTATGTAAGATTTCTTGTTTAATGACAGACAGTTTTCTTACCCCATCTAATTTTCATCTCATACCGAGGGAGTTCATGATTGACTAATTCACATGAATTATTGCAATTATGTTATGATAAAGGATTTATTGTTGCATTGTTGTATTCTCTGGTTTTCTGTGTTTGAATGTAAGAAGATCTTGCGTTTAGATGTTTTCTCCTATAGTCTGTTAGAAACCTGATCTTTACAACATACCTTTGCATTTCTCTTATACAAGTCTTCCCCCTATTCACCCTTATTACAACTCACTGTCTGAAGTTTATCTAAGACCTCACTTGCCCATGCATGCCTGGCCTAGTTTCGGAGTTAGAACAATATTGTTTTGAGTTAACTTCCATTCGATCACCCCTTTTTATAAACAAATCGTGACATAAAATGATGGGCGTTGGGCTCTACTCCTGCTGCAATCCAGGAGTGACTTCTGACGCTAACACGATGAATGATTGCTTTCAAAATTGGGCTTCTCATAATTTTAAGTTTCAAACTCTTCCTGCTTTTATTTGCTGGAACATTTGGTTGGACTTAAATAATTCAATATTTGAGGATAGAACTCCATCACTGCAGAGAATTGTATATCTTTTTTTAGGAGCTATGGGAATGATGGGAAAAATTCGAAAAGTCTCTATTTCTAGGATTTCGTCTACAACACTTCCTGTAGACAAAGCTCTCACTTGGTTTGACGGAGCTGCACAACTAAATGGTACTCTTTGTGGAGCTGGAGGAGTCTTAAAGATTGATGAAGACACTGAATATAGATGGACTTTAAACTGTGGAAGGGGCACAAATTCCAAGGATGATCTCATGGGAGCTTGGGCAACATTAACTCTTGCCACAAGACTTTATGTTTATGACTTATATGTTATGGGGGATTCTAAGATCATTATTGATTGGCTTAAGAGAAAAGGATCAATCATGGTGGAAAATTTGTATGGCTGGAAGGAAAGAATCACTGATCTCATCCCTCTCTTCAAAACTTTATCTTTTGCTCACATTTTTAGAGAAGAAAACAAGGTAGCTGACAACCTTTCAAAAAAGGCTCTCTTCCTTCGCCAAGGGAAAATCTCTTACAATCAATGGGAGGATGGCCAAGAGGGCCCAACACACTTTCTAAAAATGTATTGACTTTTTGAGTCTTCCTTAGTGTTAGTTCTTTTTGGTTATGTTGATGGATGTTCCCCTCTCTGCTAGAGAGTTCTTTGTCGAAGTTATAGATCTTTTGTAGTTTGTTTCTAAGGAGACCTTCTAGACAGGTCTTTTATAACTCTGCTCCTTTTTTTAGTTTTGATTGTTCTAAGGAAGTCTTTTACAGTGATGTACTGAAAATGTAAACGGATTATATTTATATTAATATAATGTGGAATTTTCTCTGGAAATAAAAAAAAAAAAGACTACATAATAGTTCAAATATCAATGTTGTAAGAAAAATAGTACCAAGAATTGGAATATTACAGTCTTCCAAAACAATTATAACTAAGTTGAATCATAAGATGAAAATGTACCAAAAAAAAAACATGTAAATGTCATATGTTGAATTGAAATATAGTTTCCTTGTCTCTATGCTAACACCATCAAGAACTTCTATTAATAGTAATTCCCTAGCTTTCATGATCAATCCTTCCTTTGGAAGTGATTCAAATAGAATATTCAATTCTTGGAAGATGTGTGTAAATGAAATGTGTGAAAACCGATGGGATTTCAACTTCAACTACTAAGCCAAGGCTTGAACATCAAAATTGAGTATTTCTTATTCATTTTTCATCCATTTTATAATTATCAAGGAATTGTTTAACACCTAAAGATACATGATATAATTAGACATATCCAACAACATTAAAGAACCTAATTCCATCATATCAGTGAGATCATTTGTCCCTCGATCCATATTTGATTTAAATTTTCTAAAATGGTTATCCAAAAAACATAATATTTCTCAAATGTTATTGATTTGATTTGGTCCTTGACATGCCCCGTCAAGAAGCCCGAAGGAATGGAATTGTCAACCAAGAGTTACCCAATCTATATAGGAAAGTTTGTTTTAGTAGTCATTTTGTAATATTAGAATAACGTACAAATTTGAGCAAAGGCTTGAAAGGATTGAACTTCTTTTCCTTCAAACAATGTGGAGTTTTGATATAGTCATAAACCCCAAACAATAATGGAATTATCTTGAATCCCTTCAAATCTTGGTGTTGAAACCACCCCTTCAAATAGTCCTTAATTTGTATACCTTGCCAAATAGTTGAAAAGCCAAACCATCTCTTGATATCTCTCCATACTTGTTGAGTGAATGTGCAATTGATAAACAAATGAGATGTAGTCTTTTAATTAGACTTACAAAGTAAACAAACACTGGGACCATGCTTGTTTCTCTTTTGGAGGATGTCCCACGTCGAGACCTTGTTCTTAATGGCCAACCACATGAATACTTTGTTCCTTTTGGGAAACTTCACCTGCTAGATTTTTCCCCCCCACCAACACTTATCTTGAACCATGTCATACAGTAATGCTTGATATCCTAACTTCTCAATGTAGTATCATGCAATCATTTTTTTTCACCTACACCAAGAAGTCAAGTTCCTCATGCAATTTGATTTGACTTCACCTAAATTTAAACACAAAGGATTCCCACACCTTTGAAGATTCACCTGGTAAACCAAGAACCCTTGTAGACTTCCACCCTTGATGTCGTATGCTTGTACTAGTAGGATCCACAATCCAATTCAATGTGAAGTACATGTGACCTTACACCTGAATTATCATCACTAGAGAGAGAAAAATATTATTTTCATAACCAATGATAGAATATGCTCCCAACTGAATCAGTGATCTGTTTCCTACTTGTTAAGCAAGAAATTTACCAATGTTAGGGAAATCCAATGCTAGTGCCTTCCACTAATTGCAGTGATTCTTAATGTTTTTTGTTGGATTCATAATCCAATACAAGTGTGGAGAGAGCTATGTATGTTTGAATGATAATTATTTTCCATAGGATTTTTTTGGTGATCAAGTTCTAATGGCTTTTAGTAGTGAGGGCTTTGTCAAAGGTTTGTATATGTTAAGTCCCCAACCAACCTCACCTTTTGACTTTTCTATAGACTGCTAATTTTCTAGTTGTAACCCAATCTGATCAATCTTACCCTTCTAGGGAATATCAAAGTAGATCCTTTGAATCTTTTGTAACACCCCCTTTGGAATATGAGCTAAGGA
This sequence comes from Picea mariana, assembly GCA_032191745.1. Classification (NCBI taxonomy): domain Eukaryota; kingdom Viridiplantae; phylum Streptophyta; class Pinopsida; order Pinales; family Pinaceae; genus Picea; species Picea mariana. Next base: position 70,187 of record JASDQU010241770.1, on the reverse strand, counting down.
GTACCAATAAACTAAGATTTCTTTCAAAATTGATTTAACCAACATTAATCTCCCACCTTGAAAAAGACACCTATTACAGCAAAAATGGATTCTCTTTTCAATATTTCTAATCAACCATCCCCAATCTTTCTTGTCGTAACCATTAGATTTTAAGGTAAATCCCAAATACTTTAGACCATCTTACATATCAAGTTGTCTAAAAGGAAAAAGGCCCTTTAAACCATGCTCCTCCTCATCTCTTGGGCCAATGAAATAAATAATAGTCTTGATATAATTTACCTCCATCCCAAATGCTTTGCAACATAACTTGAGAAGTTCCTGGAATTTTCTATAACCCCCTTCACTTCCATTTGATAAAAGAAGAATGTCACTAACAAAAATTAATTGAGTCAAACAGTAAGTTCCTCCAACCTTAATCCATTGAAAATGTCTTAATCTTCTAGCTTCCTGAAAATATCTACTCACACCCTCTGAGACTGACGAAAACATGTAGGAGAATGAGGGCAACCCTATCTTAAGCCTCTAGCAGGCTTAAGGAAAGGTGAAGTTGCCTCGTTATTGACAACACCACAAGAAATAGAAAGCGCACAACCCATAATCCAATTGACAATAGGAATACAAAATCCAACATGGATTATTTGTAATATTGGATACAACCAATAAGTCCTATCATAAGCTTTAGATAAATAAATATTTACCACCATAGTAAGCAAACTCTTGGTTTTGATCAAATGAAGGCATTCATGTGTTGAACATATGGCTTCATGTATTTTTCTTCCTTCATGAAAGCCAAATTGTTTTGGATAGATTAGCGTAGGGAACGCTTTCTTTAGTCTCATAGGTAGAATCTTTGAGATAATCTTGTAAACATAGTTACATAAAGCAATAAGTTGAAATTCATCAAATGCTAAATTTGGCTTGTCCGGTTTGGGTATAAGTGCTATGAAGGTTGAATTAAATGAACCACGAACTTTTCCTATGATCCTCACTCCCTCTACCACTCTTGGAAAATCATCACCCAACATCTCAAAATAACCTAAGAAGAGTATTATTTTCCACCCAACAAGACGAAAGAAGTTATCATTGTCATCAAATCCTCTAATGAAACTTATTCATATAAGGCCTAATCATCTTTTGTTGTAACAAATTGAGGGAAATAAGATGCCACTTTGAGAATTTCATATATGTTAATACCCTCTGCATCCTTAAACTATGACTTAAAGTGGCTCACTCCCAAATCAACTAGTTAGTTAAAACTTCTTACTACCTCAATCTCTTCTTTCCATGTATCCCAAATAGTGTTAATATTGTTCCTATAATTTGCAAACTGGTGGAAGTATTTCATGTTTTCATCACCTTTCTCTATCTAGGTTTCCTAGATTTTCGTTTTCCACTCCACCTCACTATCACTTAAAAAATTTCTCTTTTTTCCTTCCAACTCCCTTAGTCTAATAACTTTAGCTTCATAAATAGTTCCAAGTCTGTTTACATTGAACAAAACCTCTATATATTTCCCAACCTATTTTATGAGCTTGTCTCTATTCCAATGTCTTTCCCTAGCACAAGTAACCACCTTGGCTTTAACTTCCTTTAAATAATTTGCAAATTGATCCCTGGCTTAGGTCTTGAGGTTCCTATTATAGTGCTTCTAGGTGCTTTTAACAATTGTTTCAAATTATTCCTCCTCCATCCATCCAAGACTATACTTGTATGGGCTAGAGGCATTGTAATTAGATAATTCCAACTACAAAAGATTGGGTAGTTGATAGAAATCCCACTGGATCCAACACAATTCCAAACTCTATTCACACCATGTAAAAGATCATGAGAGACAAGAAATATGTCCAAGTGCTTAGAGACAACATCGCTCCCTACACTATTGGTCCTCGAAGTAGGTCTAATGGAGATAGGCCCGATATCGACTAATCCTACCAACTCAATCTAATGAAGGAAAAACTCGACCAAATTGTTCATCCTCGTTGAATCTCTCCATACCTCACCTATATTTAAAGTGAAATAGAGATCTCCTTCCATAATCAAACTACCACACCTAATCACCTGTAGAGAGAACAATGTCTCTTAAAAGGATTCTCCCCTTTAGAAGGACCGTACACATTCATCATAGTAGTAGGTTTTCACGATCCTTTATTGATGAATTTTGTGCACAAACCTAAAAACACAACAAAGGAATTAGTCAAGGTTAAGCTCAAACACTGCCTAATGATAATACCCCCAGAGGGTCCAATAAAGGTCATTGTAATAAATTCCAATACTTGAAATATTTCCTAACACTATTAATCAAAGTACCCCCACCTCATGGTCTCCTTAATAACAATATCTTAAACTTCTCTAACTCTACAATTCTAGACAAGTCCAATCTTTTGGCTTGATTGTCCAGTCCTCTAATATTGAAAGAGAAAGAAAGCACTAAGGAACATTCAAAGAGGGTTGTGGTGCTATAAGGATCATCATAATCATATGCCTCTTACTTTGTTGAACTTCAATCATTTCCTTCTCTTTGGCCTTTTGAATAAATGACTTCCTACTAATTGAAGAAATGACCCCGTCAATAGGTTTATTGATACCCAACCCATGGATTGTAACTCCCCAAATTAGGATCTAATTTTTTGTACCTTATAGGTTATCTACAACTACTTCTACCCATAGGAATATTAGAATCCAACCTTCCTTTAATCCTCGAACCCCCAGACTCCCAACTTGACTTCGAATTAGGTGAAGTTATAGGGTTCTCCTTCTTAGATATCACCCCTTTACCACTAGGGAATTTCTTTTACCACCCTTTTTTCCTTCAAACCAAGAAATAGGAGACAGTGAAGCCACCTCATCTAGGGTTGACGAGAACTAAAGGAGATTCAAAATTTAATCTCTTAAATCAAAATCATAGGAAGAAATAGTCTTACCCATTGTCTCAACAAAAAAATTCAAAAGTTTTTCTTGAGCAACATACACAATGGAAATAATCTCCTTACCACTTAGAGCCATTTGAGAAGGATTTTGGGTGGAAACCACCTCTAGCACCACCAATGAAATTCTTGGGGACTCGTGTGCTTCTACATCAAATGAAACCCGGGGATCTTCAAATAACATTTTAGAGGTTCCTAGAGATTGTTTCCCAACACACCTGGGTTACAAATCAACTAATTATAGGTCACCTACTTTTTAATAGGATTTGTTTAACCATTGAGCCCTTGACCAATCTCCCTTCGTTGAAACTTAAAGAGTGTACCTAACCTCTTATGCCACCATTGTCGCACAAAAGACTAGGAGAAATCAACAACAACGTGACCATAGATATGACACTAAACATGGTGAAAGGGAATGTTTGAGTAATCCAACAACTGAGTATATGACTAACTCGAGACCTCTAACTCTGATATGTCCAAGATCCTTTCTCTAATCTCAATCTCTAAGAGAATTCGTGCAACTAATCGATTGATACAAGTTAGAAAAGAGGTGTTGACCTTCAATGTCATTCCATTTGCATTCCCTAAATCTGCCAAGAACTTTTCAATCCAATATTCTAACGAGAGGCCCGATAATTTTACCCAAATGGTTATTCTAGTGGCCATTTCTAGTTGAGGATAAAAAATTGGGTGCCATGGTTTATTAATAGTAAAAAAGGTTAGACTCCAAAACCAATTGCCACTAAGAATCTTCTATGTTTCCTACTCAATTTGAAAATTGAAACTGATCTAGCCTATGGTCAAGATATGGTAAGTAGGACCATATTCTATCACGGGATACCGATGTGTTTGTAACCAATCATTCAAGGTTTCAAAAGAAATATGTTAGCTAAAAACTTCATGATCAAAGCCTTTCCCATCAAATAAGTTATCTAATTCACCCTAATGTCCTCCCTATGAGCATTTCTACCTTGGAATCCTTCCTTTTGGTCACCTTTTAGGACTTTCTTCATGGAGTGTCTCCACCTACAAGCAAAAGGCTAGCAAAAATAAAACTCCCACCAACTAAAATCCCTAGATCCAACTGGGTGCCAATAAAGTCTAGTCCTTTTGTTTTGGCTTTCTCACTAGAAACACTCGCAGAAACACTAGGAACTAGAAAATTGCCAAAGATTGAAATTTTCTATGGAGGAGGAGAGGTCGACTTACCTTTAAGGTGAGGGTGTGCTAGAAACATCTTGAAGAAATGTGGTTCTTTAACCTTAGCAACATTGTGCTTCAAATTAACAATACCCTCCATATAAAGCATGAAATCGAGTTTGCCAGATGTATTGCTACTATCAAAGCCATAACTAACTGACCTTGGCACATTGTTCCTACCCACAATGCCTCGCCCTCTAAGATTTTATCGCCTCTAGGTTGTGACTCCCTTGAACCTCAAGCAAGGAGTTATTAGACCTATCTTCCAATGATGTGTCTACCAGTTGGGAATCCTCACAATAAAAATCCTCGTTCCTTCTCTAGGGTCCTTTGAATAGTCAATGAGTTGAACCTCCTTGATCGACATGACTAAGGTTTTTTCTATCTAGAGACCAAATTTATGTACAAGCCCTTATTTATTAAATTTTGTAATTGTTAAGATCTGAATCTAAATTAATACTTCTCTCAACCACTATTAGATAAAGAGGTGCACTTTGAACAAATGTTATATATATAATATTGTAAAATTATTTTCATATGTTATAAAATTGTATGCTTCATAGGATAATATAAATGAATGCTTTCCTCAAATCATTATTTTCATAAAAATATGCACTCTACTAAAAGAACTTAGCCTATTTTGACTTCTCCATGGAAATGGGAGGCATCTTTTGCTGGTATTATTCATGTCCATGAGAATGATTTATTTTTTTTATAATTGTGGCTTCATTATTGTTAATTTTAGGAAAATTGTGATGAAGAGGGTGAGCATAAGGAAGAGGAGAAACCATAAAGGGATGAGAACAAGTTGATGGTGAATGAGGAATTGAAGTAAAAAGAGGAGGAAGCCCCTAGGAGGTGCTAAAGCCAAACCATCAAACCCCCTTGAGTGTTGTTAAATAGACACTCTAATTCTCGACCTATTACAACAGGCGAGACATCTAGGAAAGAAGTTCAAGAAAGAGATGTTGAACAAAACAATATGTTGGCCTCACAATCTTCGCTTGCCAAATTTTTACTCTTTACTATATTTTTCTGAAGAAAAAAAAAAAAAATATATATATATATATATATATATTTAAACACTAAATTTTTTAAGCAATGTCCAAGTAGTTTTAGTTTTACCACTAAAAGCAAGAAATTTAGTTTATCACTGAAAACTTGAAACTTGTAAAAAGAAATGTCAACCTTCCAGCTCATTTTTGAAGCTTGTAAAAAAAAGTGCCCACCTTTCACCTCACTTTGTTTTGAGGTTACAAGGTCAAGAGGAAAATAAACTTCTTATTTTTCTTTTAGTGTTGATATATGAAGTTGTATGGCTATGACCAGGATCTCCAATCATTTTAATTTAATATAGTTACCACTATTTTAAAAAAATGATATTAACTTTATTTATATTATAATTTAATTTTTAATTTTTAAATTTAATTTTTATTTTTCAAATATAATATATTAAATAAAAAAAAATTGATTAATAATAATGATTAAAAAATTGTATCTATGAAAGCATATTTTTTTAAAATAAATTGATGACGAAGGACACATGTACTATTAAAAAACAATTTCGAATAGAAAAATATCAGCACTTTACTTTTACCATTCATACCAATTAACACTTTTTTGACACGTTTATTTTTTATACTAAAAGGCACAGTTTTAATTAAAAATAATAAATCTTCATAAACATTTATTTTTATTTTGACTAAACAATGACACTTTTTATTAACATTTATAAAAAAATTAAATACATGTTATTAAAATATAAATATTCTTTATTTATTCATAACTTTTAGTTTATGAAAAAATCTTATACATCGTATTTTCTATGTACGATAAAACAACCAATAATTCATACTTGCCATTGATAATAGCATCCCATTTGAGGACCATAATTAAAGGTTTTTTATTTATATAAATAAATAAAAACAAAATGCATTAATTAAAGTTGATGTGTGGACCTTTGTGTTGATACGTAATGCCTCCGTACATATTACCCTTTGAAAAAAAGTTTTTTTATATAAATAAGCAAAATGCATTAATTAACAACCTTACAAAACATATTCCAAAGTTGACGAGTGGAGATGGTTGCATTTAAGATGTTTTCAGTTGGACCTCAAGGTGGAAGAGCTTTGGTATATGATAATATACCAACATGTATGGATCATGTTTTATTTGACCTTTGAGCCCTTGAGCAATCTTCCTCTTCTCAAACTTAAAGAGTGGATGTAACTTCTTGTGCCACCATTGTCACATAAAAGTTCAAGATCAATCATTAACAACATGGCGATGGATATGACAATCAATATAGTGAAAGGGATTGTTTGAGTAATTCAATAGCTGAGTATATGATTTACTCCACATTAAAGGTCCTTCAATAACGTTGATCTCTATAAGAATTTTTGCAAATAATCAATTAATACTGGTTAGAAAAGAGGTGTCAACCTTCAATGTCAGTCCATTCGCATTCCCCAAATCTACCAAGAACTTCTTAGTCTAGTATTTTAACGAGAGGCCCAATAGTTTTACCCAAATGGGTATTCTAGCGGCCATTTCTAGTCGAGGATCAAAAATTGGGTGCCATGGTTTAAGAGTCGAAAAGGTTAAATACCAAAACTAATTGCCACTAAAAATATTCTTCGCTTCCTGCTCACTTTGAAAATTGAAGTTGATCAAACCTATGCTTAGGATATGGTAAGTAGGACCATACCCTATCACAAGATACCATTGTCTTTTTAAGCAATCATTCAAGGTTTTAGAAGTAATTTGTTGTCAAAAAACTTCCTGATCAAAGTCTTTCCCGTCAACTAAGTTATCTGGTCCACCCTAATGTCACTCTCTATGACCATTTTTACCTTGGAATCCTTCCTTTTGATCACCCTTTGGGAATTTCTTCATGGAATGTCTCCACCTATAGGCAAAGGGCCAGTAGAAATACAACACCAAATAAATATACCTTAAGGTATATTACATCTATTATCACAATGTAATAAATAAATATCATGTAATAATAGTCATAAGACAATATTATGTAATGTAGTCATTAATATGTAATAATGATAAGTCATGCCCTTTGCGAAGGACGAAACTTATCACCCCTATGTGTATTTATATGCACACCCATTGTATCTCAAGAAGATGTCAATTAATAATCAATAATGATTATTTATCCCTTGAGGAATATATGGATTTGTCCTTGTTATAATGGATGCTTGGGTGAAGTGTTTTTAGGTTTTTCCATTGACCTGTGATGAAGTTTATTTTGTCAATGGTATTTTATAAAAAAAAAAGAGAAAGAAGAAGAAAAATAGAAAAAATTATGCAAATAATTTCTAGGCTCTTGGCCCAAAATCTTTAATAGAAAAAAATAATTCCAAAGTGCTTTTAAAACATGTGAAGAAGTATTAAGTCAAACAAAGATTCCATACTTGGTATAACTAAAGTGAATTGTCATGTACATGGTAAGAAAAAGAAAATAACAAGGGAAAGTTTCCACGTGCTATTAAAGTGCATGTGAGGAAGTATTAAGTCGAACAAAGATTCCATAGTTGGCATAAGTAAAGTGAATTTCCACATACATGGTAAGGAAAGATAACTAAAAATGAAAGTTTCCAAGTGTTTTAAAGTACATGTGAGCAAGTATCAAGTCAATCAAAAGATTCCATAGCGGATGAATTTTTGCATGGAGGAATAAAAAAATATATAAATCTCTCTTTACATGGAAGAAGTTTTGCATGAAAGAATAAAAAAGAAATATAAATATCTATTGTGGGAGGAATTTTTGCGTGGAGGAATAAAAAAGAAATATATATCTCTTTTTACGTGGAGGATAAGTTTGATAAATAGTCAAAAGGTGGAAGTATTAAAAAGATATAAAAAGTGGAAATATTAAAGTTTATGAAAAAAATATTGATGAAATGCATATCTCTCTTTACTTGAACATACTTGTTGAATAAAAACAATTGAAGCACATTAATTGTGGGATTATCATGCCTTGTATATTCATTATTACGAAGAATACTTAAGATTCGACATTGAGGATATATTTTAAAGGAAAAAGTCGACGAAACAATTCGGTGTATTGAATAATATATAATGTATACTAAGAATGAAGGTGCTCTAATCATCAAAGTGTCATGCAAAATTCTAATGCTTCACAAATAGAAAAATTAGTGGATGAAGTAACTCAATATAAAGAAAGAAATAAAAAAAAATTATAATTTGTAATTGATAATGAGAAATATTTTAATGCTTTAACAGAGGAATATAAGTCTTACCTAAAAAATCATAATCAAGAGTTGACGACACGAATTAAGGAATTAAAAAATGAAAAACATTGTAATCAATAGGAAGTTCAAGATCTCAAAAGAAAATTCAACAATAACTTATTACAAAAAGATGAAGAAATTTCTCGCCAAAAAGATCATACTCGAAAACTACTTGCACAAATCAAGAAGTCAAAAGATACAAAGCAATATAATTATAAATTAGAACAAAAGAATCAAGATCTCAAAAAGAAACTATCATAAAAAAGATGAAGAAAGTTTTCACCTAAGAAACTTTAATAAGAGGTTGCTTGAAAACATCAAATGGTTAAAAGAAGAAAACCCAGAGAATGTAGAACCTATAAACAAAGGCAACGAGGCAGAAAATAAAGCTCTACTGATTGAAATTAACAAACTTGAAAATGTTAAAAAATAATAGTTTAACAAGACAAAAGACCTCAAAAAAAAATTATAAGTATCATAGAAAGAGAATTATGACTTACAAGAAAAGAATCAAGTATCGATTTGAAAAAATGTTGCAACTCCATGTGACTCGGAATCTCAAAAGAAGGAAGACACCAAGAGAAAAATTGAGAAAATCTTGTTGGATAAAGACAGGGAAATTAACCATCTGAAGAATCATAGTCAAATCTTGCTTATGGAAATAAAAAAATTAAAACTCAAGGATATATCAATATTTAAAGTAGACAAAGAGATTGTAGCACCTCTCTATAAGATGTTATGAAATAAAATTATGCTAAGTGATACACACATGTGTTAAAAGAATTGATGGAACAAAATCTTACTCTTTAAAAGGAATAACAATGGAATAGCATAAACATAACAAACACATGCTAGGAAAATACCTCTTCATTGGTCTATTGAAATTGATCAATTGTGATGTATTCCGGTTGAAGATGCTTCCAAGCATTTCTTCTTATCCCACTTGCCCAGAGTGAAACAACGGAATTATCCTCTCACCCAACTAGGAGTCTAGCTGGCTTCCTAGCTCCAAGAAACCTTTTGGTCTCTTGGCCCTTTGTGCTTGTGACTCCAAGAACAACAATGCA
>JASDQU010241770.1:45080-59736 GCA_032191745.1 Picea mariana | reverse complement strand
CACATACATGTTGCAGGATTTGGAGGGTGAAGAGGTTTTCAACAGCCCAGTAAATGGGCATTTTCTGAAGAAATGTTTTGTTTGAGCCTTAGACAGCTCCTTTGTTTGTAAATATTGTCCTTTTGGTTCTTTGTTCATTTTATTTATTATTATTTTCGGCTTAGTAAATGACTCCATAGCCCAATAGCAAGGCACTGAAGCTGCAAATGAGTTCTTAGAGCATCACAGGGATGACTCTATCCCCCATGGAGCCTAATGTTAGCAACAATTTTTGTCATTGGGCACAAAAGTACCCAGGTCTGCAGGTTGCACGAGAAGCACCCAAGCGCAGGACGGAAGAATCTCTTTTCAGGGTACAAGTCAAGCGAGCGGGCGAAGTTTTGTTGTCAAGCGGCCGAGACCCATCTATAAAGTTGATCGATGGTCACCGGGATCTCGGGGCTACCAATTTACTCGAGGTATAGCGTCAGAGAAAGCACCTATATTTCAAGACAAAATCTGGGTCGTCCAATCCAGTGACGCATGGCGCAAGATCTAGTCACATCGGCATATCGGCAGTCTGGAGTTCGAAGGGTAAAAGTCCCTCGTCATCTCACATCTCGGAACCCTGAACCCCGAAGCGCCGAAAACACCCAGAGTCGAGCCTATGATTTTGGTGCCTGGTCACAAAGGAGCAGGCTTGGAGGAGGGGCGCTAAGGTTTATCATTTGGCAAGACGGGTCCCGAAGAGCCGAGAGCGATCTTAGCCATTCATCCTGGAGGGACACGTGGTGCGCGATTAGGTTCTCTGCCTTTTCGCCCATCGCGGCTTCGAAGCGCAAGGAGCAGCTCTCTCATATCCCCGAGATACGAAGCACCAAAGATGTCCTAGACCCAGGCCCACAGTATTACCAAATTAGTTCAGGACCGTCAGATCAGAGAGGGGCACGTGGCACCCATTAGGCCCTCTCGGCATTTCTCCCATCGCAACTTCGAAGAGAAAGGATCTGCTCCTTCCTATCCACGAACCCCGAAATGCCGAAAGCACCTTTGAAGATAGGCACAAGGTCACAGCCCGTAGTCACTTGGAGGAAATAGAAAGAGCTACGCAAAGGGCTGAAGCGTCGGGTATAGCTGCAGAAGGGATCACCGTGTTCTCCAGGTGCCAGTTCAACTTGATCTCAACCCTGATACCTGCTCGGAGTAAATGAAGAAGAGAGAGGGTGGTTGAAACCTCACCTCACTCGTTAATTGCAAGGTATGGATGTCCCGGTGGGAGGTCTGCCCGAGATGGTCCCCTGTACTGATTCTTTCCATAGAAGCCATGCCGAGTCCTCGACTCACCAGGGAAGCCTGCGCACACTAATTCAGCGTTTAAGGGCTCAGCTACCCCCTGGCGTGATCCATGCAGAATTAAAGTGGCGCATGATAAAAAAGTGCAGGCCAGATTTGATTGAAGAGACGCCTCACCCCGAAAGTCTAGGAGGCCTCTATTGGGCAAATGTTTAGGAGTATATATACTTAGTTTTGATATTTTTCGAAGGATCGATGGTAGAGGGAAGCTCCCGATTGTAAAGTTTTAACAGACACTCTAGTTCTCTAGTTATGCATCTGTATGTAAGATTTCTTGTTTAATGACAGACAGTTTTCTTACCCCATCTAATTTTCATCTCATACCGAGGGAGTTCATGATTGACTAATTCACATGAATTATTGCAATTATGTTATGATAAAGGATTTATTGTTGCATTGTTGTATTCTCTGGTTTTCTGTGTTTGAATGTAAGAAGATCTTGCGTTTAGATGTTTTCTCCTATAGTCTGTTAGAAACCTGATCTTTACAACATACCTTTGCATTTCTCTTATACAAGTCTTCCCCCTATTCACCCTTATTACAACTCACTGTCTGAAGTTTATCTAAGACCTCACTTGCCCATGCATGCCTGGCCTAGTTTCGGAGTTAGAACAATATTGTTTTGAGTTAACTTCCATTCGATCACCCCTTTTTATAAACAAATCGTGACATAAAATGATGGGCGTTGGGCTCTACTCCTGCTGCAATCCAGGAGTGACTTCTGACGCTAACACGATGAATGATTGCTTTCAAAATTGGGCTTCTCATAATTTTAAGTTTCAAACTCTTCCTGCTTTTATTTGCTGGAACATTTGGTTGGACTTAAATAATTCAATATTTGAGGATAGAACTCCATCACTGCAGAGAATTGTATATCTTTTTTTAGGAGCTATGGGAATGATGGGAAAAATTCGAAAAGTCTCTATTTCTAGGATTTCGTCTACAACACTTCCTGTAGACAAAGCTCTCACTTGGTTTGACGGAGCTGCACAACTAAATGGTACTCTTTGTGGAGCTGGAGGAGTCTTAAAGATTGATGAAGACACTGAATATAGATGGACTTTAAACTGTGGAAGGGGCACAAATTCCAAGGATGATCTCATGGGAGCTTGGGCAACATTAACTCTTGCCACAAGACTTTATGTTTATGACTTATATGTTATGGGGGATTCTAAGATCATTATTGATTGGCTTAAGAGAAAAGGATCAATCATGGTGGAAAATTTGTATGGCTGGAAGGAAAGAATCACTGATCTCATCCCTCTCTTCAAAACTTTATCTTTTGCTCACATTTTTAGAGAAGAAAACAAGGTAGCTGACAACCTTTCAAAAAAGGCTCTCTTCCTTCGCCAAGGGAAAATCTCTTACAATCAATGGGAGGATGGCCAAGAGGGCCCAACACACTTTCTAAAAATGTATTGACTTTTTGAGTCTTCCTTAGTGTTAGTTCTTTTTGGTTATGTTGATGGATGTTCCCCTCTCTGCTAGAGAGTTCTTTGTCGAAGTTATAGATCTTTTGTAGTTTGTTTCTAAGGAGACCTTCTAGACAGGTCTTTTATAACTCTGCTCCTTTTTTTAGTTTTGATTGTTCTAAGGAAGTCTTTTACAGTGATGTACTGAAAATGTAAACGGATTATATTTATATTAATATAATGTGGAATTTTCTCTGGAAATAAAAAAAAAAAAGACTACATAATAGTTCAAATATCAATGTTGTAAGAAAAATAGTACCAAGAATTGGAATATTACAGTCTTCCAAAACAATTATAACTAAGTTGAATCATAAGATGAAAATGTACCAAAAAAAAAACATGTAAATGTCATATGTTGAATTGAAATATAGTTTCCTTGTCTCTATGCTAACACCATCAAGAACTTCTATTAATAGTAATTCCCTAGCTTTCATGATCAATCCTTCCTTTGGAAGTGATTCAAATAGAATATTCAATTCTTGGAAGATGTGTGTAAATGAAATGTGTGAAAACCGATGGGATTTCAACTTCAACTACTAAGCCAAGGCTTGAACATCAAAATTGAGTATTTCTTATTCATTTTTCATCCATTTTATAATTATCAAGGAATTGTTTAACACCTAAAGATACATGATATAATTAGACATATCCAACAACATTAAAGAACCTAATTCCATCATATCAGTGAGATCATTTGTCCCTCGATCCATATTTGATTTAAATTTTCTAAAATGGTTATCCAAAAAACATAATATTTCTCAAATGTTATTGATTTGATTTGGTCCTTGACATGCCCCGTCAAGAAGCCCGAAGGAATGGAATTGTCAACCAAGAGTTACCCAATCTATATAGGAAAGTTTGTTTTAGTAGTCATTTTGTAATATTAGAATAACGTACAAATTTGAGCAAAGGCTTGAAAGGATTGAACTTCTTTTCCTTCAAACAATGTGGAGTTTTGATATAGTCATAAACCCCAAACAATAATGGAATTATCTTGAATCCCTTCAAATCTTGGTGTTGAAACCACCCCTTCAAATAGTCCTTAATTTGTATACCTTGCCAAATAGTTGAAAAGCCAAACCATCTCTTGATATCTCTCCATACTTGTTGAGTGAATGTGCAATTGATAAACAAATGAGATGTAGTCTTTTAATTAGACTTACAAAGTAAACAAACACTGGGACCATGCTTGTTTCTCTTTTGGAGGATGTCCCACGTCGAGACCTTGTTCTTAATGGCCAACCACATGAATACTTTGTTCCTTTTGGGAAACTTCACCTGCTAGATTTTTCCCCCCCACCAACACTTATCTTGAACCATGTCATACAGTAATGCTTGATATCCTAACTTCTCAATGTAGTATCATGCAATCATTTTTTTTCACCTACACCAAGAAGTCAAGTTCCTCATGCAATTTGATTTGACTTCACCTAAATTTAAACACAAAGGATTCCCACACCTTTGAAGATTCACCTGGTAAACCAAGAACCCTTGTAGACTTCCACCCTTGATGTCGTATGCTTGTACTAGTAGGATCCACAATCCAATTCAATGTGAAGTACATGTGACCTTACACCTGAATTATCATCACTAGAGAGAGAAAAATATTATTTTCATAACCAATGATAGAATATGCTCCCAACTGAATCAGTGATCTGTTTCCTACTTGTTAAGCAAGAAATTTACCAATGTTAGGGAAATCCAATGCTAGTGCCTTCCACTAATTGCAGTGATTCTTAATGTTTTTTGTTGGATTCATAATCCAATACAAGTGTGGAGAGAGCTATGTATGTTTGAATGATAATTATTTTCCATAGGATTTTTTTGGTGATCAAGTTCTAATGGCTTTTAGTAGTGAGGGCTTTGTCAAAGGTTTGTATATGTTAAGTCCCCAACCAACCTCACCTTTTGACTTTTCTATAGACTGCTAATTTTCTAGTTGTAACCCAATCTGATCAATCTTACCCTTCTAGGGAATATCAAAGTAGATCCTTTGAATCTTTTGTAACACCCCCTTTGGAATATGAGCTAAGGAGTACCAATAAACTAAGATTTCTTTCAAAATTGATTTAACCAACATTAATCTCCCACCTTGAAAAAGACACCTATTACAGCAAAAATGGATTCTCTTTTCAATATTTCTAATCAACCATCCCCAATCTTTCTTGTCGTAACCATTAGATTTTAAGGTAAATCCCAAATACTTTAGACCATCTTACATATCAAGTTGTCTAAAAGGAAAAAGGCCCTTTAAACCATGCTCCTCCTCATCTCTTGGGCCAATGAAATAAATAATAGTCTTGATATAATTTACCTCCATCCCAAATGCTTTGCAACATAACTTGAGAAGTTCCTGGAATTTTCTATAACCCCCTTCACTTCCATTTGATAAAAGAAGAATGTCACTAACAAAAATTAATTGAGTCAAACAGTAAGTTCCTCCAACCTTAATCCATTGAAAATGTCTTAATCTTCTAGCTTCCTGAAAATATCTACTCACACCCTCTGAGACTGACGAAAACATGTAGGAGAATGAGGGCAACCCTATCTTAAGCCTCTAGCAGGCTTAAGGAAAGGTGAAGTTGCCTCGTTATTGACAACACCACAAGAAATAGAAAGCGCACAACCCATAATCCAATTGACAATAGGAATACAAAATCCAACATGGATTATTTGTAATATTGGATACAACCAATAAGTCCTATCATAAGCTTTAGATAAATAAATATTTACCACCATAGTAAGCAAACTCTTGGTTTTGATCAAATGAAGGCATTCATGTGTTGAACATATGGCTTCATGTATTTTTCTTCCTTCATGAAAGCCAAATTGTTTTGGATAGATTAGCGTAGGGAACGCTTTCTTTAGTCTCATAGGTAGAATCTTTGAGATAATCTTGTAAACATAGTTACATAAAGCAATAAGTTGAAATTCATCAAATGCTAAATTTGGCTTGTCCGGTTTGGGTATAAGTGCTATGAAGGTTGAATTAAATGAACCACGAACTTTTCCTATGATCCTCACTCCCTCTACCACTCTTGGAAAATCATCACCCAACATCTCAAAATAACCTAAGAAGAGTATTATTTTCCACCCAACAAGACGAAAGAAGTTATCATTGTCATCAAATCCTCTAATGAAACTTATTCATATAAGGCCTAATCATCTTTTGTTGTAACAAATTGAGGGAAATAAGATGCCACTTTGAGAATTTCATATATGTTAATACCCTCTGCATCCTTAAACTATGACTTAAAGTGGCTCACTCCCAAATCAACTAGTTAGTTAAAACTTCTTACTACCTCAATCTCTTCTTTCCATGTATCCCAAATAGTGTTAATATTGTTCCTATAATTTGCAAACTGGTGGAAGTATTTCATGTTTTCATCACCTTTCTCTATCTAGGTTTCCTAGATTTTCGTTTTCCACTCCACCTCACTATCACTTAAAAAATTTCTCTTTTTTCCTTCCAACTCCCTTAGTCTAATAACTTTAGCTTCATAAATAGTTCCAAGTCTGTTTACATTGAACAAAACCTCTATATATTTCCCAACCTATTTTATGAGCTTGTCTCTATTCCAATGTCTTTCCCTAGCACAAGTAACCACCTTGGCTTTAACTTCCTTTAAATAATTTGCAAATTGATCCCTGGCTTAGGTCTTGAGGTTCCTATTATAGTGCTTCTAGGTGCTTTTAACAATTGTTTCAAATTATTCCTCCTCCATCCATCCAAGACTATACTTGTATGGGCTAGAGGCATTGTAATTAGATAATTCCAACTACAAAAGATTGGGTAGTTGATAGAAATCCCACTGGATCCAACACAATTCCAAACTCTATTCACACCATGTAAAAGATCATGAGAGACAAGAAATATGTCCAAGTGCTTAGAGACAACATCGCTCCCTACACTATTGGTCCTCGAAGTAGGTCTAATGGAGATAGGCCCGATATCGACTAATCCTACCAACTCAATCTAATGAAGGAAAAACTCGACCAAATTGTTCATCCTCGTTGAATCTCTCCATACCTCACCTATATTTAAAGTGAAATAGAGATCTCCTTCCATAATCAAACTACCACACCTAATCACCTGTAGAGAGAACAATGTCTCTTAAAAGGATTCTCCCCTTTAGAAGGACCGTACACATTCATCATAGTAGTAGGTTTTCACGATCCTTTATTGATGAATTTTGTGCACAAACCTAAAAACACAACAAAGGAATTAGTCAAGGTTAAGCTCAAACACTGCCTAATGATAATACCCCCAGAGGGTCCAATAAAGGTCATTGTAATAAATTCCAATACTTGAAATATTTCCTAACACTATTAATCAAAGTACCCCCACCTCATGGTCTCCTTAATAACAATATCTTAAACTTCTCTAACTCTACAATTCTAGACAAGTCCAATCTTTTGGCTTGATTGTCCAGTCCTCTAATATTGAAAGAGAAAGAAAGCACTAAGGAACATTCAAAGAGGGTTGTGGTGCTATAAGGATCATCATAATCATATGCCTCTTACTTTGTTGAACTTCAATCATTTCCTTCTCTTTGGCCTTTTGAATAAATGACTTCCTACTAATTGAAGAAATGACCCCGTCAATAGGTTTATTGATACCCAACCCATGGATTGTAACTCCCCAAATTAGGATCTAATTTTTTGTACCTTATAGGTTATCTACAACTACTTCTACCCATAGGAATATTAGAATCCAACCTTCCTTTAATCCTCGAACCCCCAGACTCCCAACTTGACTTCGAATTAGGTGAAGTTATAGGGTTCTCCTTCTTAGATATCACCCCTTTACCACTAGGGAATTTCTTTTACCACCCTTTTTTCCTTCAAACCAAGAAATAGGAGACAGTGAAGCCACCTCATCTAGGGTTGACGAGAACTAAAGGAGATTCAAAATTTAATCTCTTAAATCAAAATCATAGGAAGAAATAGTCTTACCCATTGTCTCAACAAAAAAATTCAAAAGTTTTTCTTGAGCAACATACACAATGGAAATAATCTCCTTACCACTTAGAGCCATTTGAGAAGGATTTTGGGTGGAAACCACCTCTAGCACCACCAATGAAATTCTTGGGGACTCGTGTGCTTCTACATCAAATGAAACCCGGGGATCTTCAAATAACATTTTAGAGGTTCCTAGAGATTGTTTCCCAACACACCTGGGTTACAAATCAACTAATTATAGGTCACCTACTTTTTAATAGGATTTGTTTAACCATTGAGCCCTTGACCAATCTCCCTTCGTTGAAACTTAAAGAGTGTACCTAACCTCTTATGCCACCATTGTCGCACAAAAGACTAGGAGAAATCAACAACAACGTGACCATAGATATGACACTAAACATGGTGAAAGGGAATGTTTGAGTAATCCAACAACTGAGTATATGACTAACTCGAGACCTCTAACTCTGATATGTCCAAGATCCTTTCTCTAATCTCAATCTCTAAGAGAATTCGTGCAACTAATCGATTGATACAAGTTAGAAAAGAGGTGTTGACCTTCAATGTCATTCCATTTGCATTCCCTAAATCTGCCAAGAACTTTTCAATCCAATATTCTAACGAGAGGCCCGATAATTTTACCCAAATGGTTATTCTAGTGGCCATTTCTAGTTGAGGATAAAAAATTGGGTGCCATGGTTTATTAATAGTAAAAAAGGTTAGACTCCAAAACCAATTGCCACTAAGAATCTTCTATGTTTCCTACTCAATTTGAAAATTGAAACTGATCTAGCCTATGGTCAAGATATGGTAAGTAGGACCATATTCTATCACGGGATACCGATGTGTTTGTAACCAATCATTCAAGGTTTCAAAAGAAATATGTTAGCTAAAAACTTCATGATCAAAGCCTTTCCCATCAAATAAGTTATCTAATTCACCCTAATGTCCTCCCTATGAGCATTTCTACCTTGGAATCCTTCCTTTTGGTCACCTTTTAGGACTTTCTTCATGGAGTGTCTCCACCTACAAGCAAAAGGCTAGCAAAAATAAAACTCCCACCAACTAAAATCCCTAGATCCAACTGGGTGCCAATAAAGTCTAGTCCTTTTGTTTTGGCTTTCTCACTAGAAACACTCGCAGAAACACTAGGAACTAGAAAATTGCCAAAGATTGAAATTTTCTATGGAGGAGGAGAGGTCGACTTACCTTTAAGGTGAGGGTGTGCTAGAAACATCTTGAAGAAATGTGGTTCTTTAACCTTAGCAACATTGTGCTTCAAATTAACAATACCCTCCATATAAAGCATGAAATCGAGTTTGCCAGATGTATTGCTACTATCAAAGCCATAACTAACTGACCTTGGCACATTGTTCCTACCCACAATGCCTCGCCCTCTAAGATTTTATCGCCTCTAGGTTGTGACTCCCTTGAACCTCAAGCAAGGAGTTATTAGACCTATCTTCCAATGATGTGTCTACCAGTTGGGAATCCTCACAATAAAAATCCTCGTTCCTTCTCTAGGGTCCTTTGAATAGTCAATGAGTTGAACCTCCTTGATCGACATGACTAAGGTTTTTTCTATCTAGAGACCAAATTTATGTACAAGCCCTTATTTATTAAATTTTGTAATTGTTAAGATCTGAATCTAAATTAATACTTCTCTCAACCACTATTAGATAAAGAGGTGCACTTTGAACAAATGTTATATATATAATATTGTAAAATTATTTTCATATGTTATAAAATTGTATGCTTCATAGGATAATATAAATGAATGCTTTCCTCAAATCATTATTTTCATAAAAATATGCACTCTACTAAAAGAACTTAGCCTATTTTGACTTCTCCATGGAAATGGGAGGCATCTTTTGCTGGTATTATTCATGTCCATGAGAATGATTTATTTTTTTTATAATTGTGGCTTCATTATTGTTAATTTTAGGAAAATTGTGATGAAGAGGGTGAGCATAAGGAAGAGGAGAAACCATAAAGGGATGAGAACAAGTTGATGGTGAATGAGGAATTGAAGTAAAAAGAGGAGGAAGCCCCTAGGAGGTGCTAAAGCCAAACCATCAAACCCCCTTGAGTGTTGTTAAATAGACACTCTAATTCTCGACCTATTACAACAGGCGAGACATCTAGGAAAGAAGTTCAAGAAAGAGATGTTGAACAAAACAATATGTTGGCCTCACAATCTTCGCTTGCCAAATTTTTACTCTTTACTATATTTTTCTGAAGAAAAAAAAAAAAAATATATATATATATATATATATATTTAAACACTAAATTTTTTAAGCAATGTCCAAGTAGTTTTAGTTTTACCACTAAAAGCAAGAAATTTAGTTTATCACTGAAAACTTGAAACTTGTAAAAAGAAATGTCAACCTTCCAGCTCATTTTTGAAGCTTGTAAAAAAAAGTGCCCACCTTTCACCTCACTTTGTTTTGAGGTTACAAGGTCAAGAGGAAAATAAACTTCTTATTTTTCTTTTAGTGTTGATATATGAAGTTGTATGGCTATGACCAGGATCTCCAATCATTTTAATTTAATATAGTTACCACTATTTTAAAAAAATGATATTAACTTTATTTATATTATAATTTAATTTTTAATTTTTAAATTTAATTTTTATTTTTCAAATATAATATATTAAATAAAAAAAAATTGATTAATAATAATGATTAAAAAATTGTATCTATGAAAGCATATTTTTTTAAAATAAATTGATGACGAAGGACACATGTACTATTAAAAAACAATTTCGAATAGAAAAATATCAGCACTTTACTTTTACCATTCATACCAATTAACACTTTTTTGACACGTTTATTTTTTATACTAAAAGGCACAGTTTTAATTAAAAATAATAAATCTTCATAAACATTTATTTTTATTTTGACTAAACAATGACACTTTTTATTAACATTTATAAAAAAATTAAATACATGTTATTAAAATATAAATATTCTTTATTTATTCATAACTTTTAGTTTATGAAAAAATCTTATACATCGTATTTTCTATGTACGATAAAACAACCAATAATTCATACTTGCCATTGATAATAGCATCCCATTTGAGGACCATAATTAAAGGTTTTTTATTTATATAAATAAATAAAAACAAAATGCATTAATTAAAGTTGATGTGTGGACCTTTGTGTTGATACGTAATGCCTCCGTACATATTACCCTTTGAAAAAAAGTTTTTTTATATAAATAAGCAAAATGCATTAATTAACAACCTTACAAAACATATTCCAAAGTTGACGAGTGGAGATGGTTGCATTTAAGATGTTTTCAGTTGGACCTCAAGGTGGAAGAGCTTTGGTATATGATAATATACCAACATGTATGGATCATGTTTTATTTGACCTTTGAGCCCTTGAGCAATCTTCCTCTTCTCAAACTTAAAGAGTGGATGTAACTTCTTGTGCCACCATTGTCACATAAAAGGTCAAGATCAATCATCAACAACATGGCCATGGATATGACAATCAATATAGTGAAAGGGATTGTTTGAGTAATTCAATAGCTGAGTATATGATTTACTCCACATTAAAGGTCCTTCAATAACGTTGATCTCTATAAGAATTTTTGCAATTAATCGATTAATATTGGTTAGAAAAGAGGTGTCAACCTTCAATGTCAGTCCAATCGCATTCCTTAGATCTACCAAGAACTTCTTAGTCTAGTATTTTAACGAGAGGCCCAATAGTTTTACCCAAATGGGTATTCTAGTGGTCATTTCTAGTCGAGGATAAAAAATTGGGTGCCATGGTTTAAGAGTCGAAAAGGTTAAATACCAAAACTAATTGCCACTAAAAATATTCTTCGCTTCCTGCTCAATTTGAAAATTGAAGTTGATCAAACCTATGCTTAGGATATGGTAAGTAGGACCATACCCTATCACAAGATAGCAATGTCTTTTTAAGAAATCATTCAAGGTTTTAGAAGTAATTTGTTGCCAAAAAACTTCCTGATCAAAGTCTTTCCCGTCAACTAAGTTATCTGGTCCACCCTAATGTCACTCTCTATGACCATTTTTACCTTGGAATCCTTCCTTTTGATCACCCTTTGGGAATTTTTTCATGGAATGTCTCCACCTATAGGCAAAGGGCCAGTAGAAATACAATACCAAATATAATATACCTTAAGGCATATTACATCTATTATCACAATGTAATAAATAAATATCATGTAATAATAGTCATAAGACAATATTATGTAATGTAGTCATTAATATGTAATAATGATAAGTCATGCCCTTTGCGAAGGACGAAACTTATCACCCCTATGTGTATTTATATGCACACCCATTGTATCTCAAGAACATGTCAATTAATAATCAATAATGACTATTTATCCCTTGAGGAATATATGGATTTGTCCTTGTTATAATGGATGCTTGGGTGAAGTGTTTTTTGGTTTTTCCATTGACCTGTGATGAAGTTTATTTTGTCAATGGCATTTTAAAAAAAAAAAGAGAAAGAAGAAGAAAAATAGAAAAAATTATGCAAATAATTTCTAGGCTCTTGACCCAAAATCTTTAATAGAAAAAAATAATTCCAAAGTGTTTTTAAAACATGTGAAGAAGTATTAAGTTAAACAAAGATTCCATAGTTGGTATAACTAAAGTGAATTGTCATGTACATGGTAAGAAAAATAAAATAACAAGGGAAAGTTTCCACGTGCTGTTAAAGTGCACGTGAAAAAGTATTAAGTCAAACAAAGATTCCATAGTTGGCATAAGTAAAGTGAATTTCCACATACATGGTAAGGAAAGATAATTAAAAATGAAAGTTTCCAAGTGTTTTAAAGTACATGTGAGCAAGTATCAAGTCAATCAAAAGATTCCGTAGCGGATGAATTTTTGCATGGAGGAATAAAAAAAAATATAAATCTCTCTTTACATGGAAGAAGTTTTGCATGAAAGAATAAAAAAGAAATATAAATATCTATTGTGGGAGGAATTTTTGCATGGAGGAATAAAAAAGAAATATATATCTCTTTTTACGTGGAGGATAAGTTTGATAAATAGTCAAAAGGTTGAAGTATTAAAAAGATATAAAAAGTGGAAATATTAAAGTTTATGAAAAAAATATTGATGAAATGCATATCTCTTTTTACTTGAACATACTTGTTGAATAAAAATCATTGAAGCACATTAATTGCGGGATTATCATGCCTTGTATATTCATTATTACGAAGAATACTTAAGATTCGACATTGAGGATATAGTTTAAAGGAAAAAGTCGACGAAACAATTCGATGTATTGAATAATATATAATGTATACTAAGAATGAAGGTGCTCTAATCATCAAAGTGTCATGCAAAATTCTAATGCTTCACAAATAGAAAAATTAGTGGATGAAGTAACGCAATATAAAGAAAGAAATAAAAAAAAATTATAATTTGTAATTCATAATGAGAAATATTTTAATGCTTTAACAGAGGAATATAAGTCTTACCTAAAAAATCATAATCAAGAGTTGACGACACGAATTAAGGAATTAAAAAATGAAAAACATTGTAATCAATAGGAAGTTCAAGATCTCAAAAGAAAATTCAACAATAACTTATTAGAAAAAGATGAAGGAATTTCTCGCCAAAAAGATCATACTCGAAAACTACTTGCACAAATCAAGAAGTCAAAAGATACAAAGCAATATAATTATAAATTAGAACAAAAGAATCAAGATCTCAAAAAGAAACTATCATAAAAAAAATGAAGAAAGTTTTCACCTAAGAAACTTTAATAAGAGGTTGCTTGAAAACATCAAATGGTTAAAAGAAGAAAACCCAGAGAATGTAGAACCTATAAACAAAGGCAACAAGGCAGAAAATAAAGCTATACTGATTGAAATTAACAAACTTGAAAATGTTAAAAAATAATAATTTAACAAGACAAAAGACCTCAAAAAAAATTATAAGCATTATAGAAAGAGAATTATGACTTACAAGAAAAGAATCAAGTATCGATTTGAAAAAATGTTGCAACTCCATGTGACTCAGAATCTCAAAAGAAGGAAGATGCCAAGAGAAAAATTGAGAAAATCTTGTTGGATAAAGACAGGGAAATTAACCATCCGAAGAATCATAGTCAAATCTTGCTTATGGAAATAAAAAAATTAAAACTCAAGGATATATCAATATTTAAAGTAGACAAAGAGATTGTAGCACCTCTCTATAAGATGTTATGAAATAAAATTATGCTAAGTGATACACACATGTGTTAAAAGAATTGATGGAACAAAATCTTACTTTTTAAAAGGAATAGCAATGGAATAGCATAAACATAACAAACACATGCTAGGAAAATACCTCCTCATTGGTCTATTGAAATTGATCAATTGTGATGTAGTCCGACTGAAGATGCTTCCAAGCATTCCTTCTTATCCCACTTGCCCAAAGTGAAACAACGGAATTATCCTCTCACCCAACTAGTAGCCTAGCTGGCTTCCTAGCTGCAAGAAACCTTTCGGTCTTTTGGCCCTTTGTGCTCGTGACTCCAAGAACAACAATGCACATATGCTCTAACCAAGATTGTCATAAGAAATAGTTCTTACAAGAATAATCCAACCTCTCAACATGTTTAAACCTCTCAACCTCCTCGTCCTTTCATCACCACTTCCTCTTCATATTTATCAAGTTTCCATACCCACTCTGCCAAGTATTATTAGCCATCAACCTCTCTTATTTAGATTTTTGGGAAAAGTTAAAATAAACTAAAATATAAATGACTTACATAAAATAACAATAAATAAAATGAAAGTATTTCTTCTCATGCTAGCTTATAAATGCAACTTGACAATTTTTCCCAAAATATACATGACAACCCACCATACCCATTTAATTCATCATACCAACCATCAATCAAAGTCAAATAA
>JASDQU010241770.1:3121-14570 GCA_032191745.1 Picea mariana | reverse complement strand
AATAATAATAATAAGGTCACGACCAAGCTAGACACCAAATTGGTGTATGAGACCCCCTTGTTTGTGGGACAAGGGACCCCCTCTACACAACAATTTGACTACTAAAGTTTACAGACACGTACATGTCCTACCCCCTTTGAAATCTAAACATGTGACCTCCTAGGAGGAAACACATGTTCTTAACCATTAGGCTCACTCAATAGGACAATATTATGTAATGTAGTCATTAATATGTAATAATGATAAGTCATTCCCTTTGCAATTTGGACATGACTTATCACCCCTATGTGTATTTATATGCACGCCCGTTTTATCTCAAGAATATGTCAATTAATAATCAATAATAATTATTTATCCCTTCGGGGATATATGGATTTGTCCTTGTTATAATGGATGCTCGAGCGAATTGTATTTCGATTGTTTCGTTGATATGTGATCAAGTTTATTTTGCTAGTGGCATTCAGAAAAAAAGAAAAAATAAATAAAAATAAAAATAAATAAATAAATAAAAATTATTTTGCTAGTGGCATTCGGAAAAAAAAAATTAAAAAAAAAGAAGTTGTGCAAATAATTTCCAAGCTCTTCGATAATAAAAAAATGTTTCAACTACTTTTAAAGTACACGTGAAGAAGTATTAAATCAAACATAGATTTCATAGTTGGTATAACTAAAGTGAATTCCTATGTACATGGTAAGAAAAGGTAAGTAAGAAAGGAAAGTTTCCACGTGCTATTAAAGTGCACATGAGGAAGTATCAAGTCAAATGAGCATTCCATAGTTGCCATAAGTATATTGAATTGCCACATACATCGTAAGGAAATGTAATTAAAAAGAAAAGTTTCCAAGTGCTTTAAAGTACACGTGAAGAAGTATCAAAAAATTTCATAGTGGATGAATTTGTGCATGAAAGAATAAAAAGAAATATTATTCTCTATTATAGGAGCAATTTTTACATGGAGGAATAAAAAATAAATATAAATCTCTCTTTACATAGAGGATAAGTTTGATAAACAGTAACTTAAAAATGAATAAAGTGAAAATATTGATAAAAGATGAAAATATTAAAAATATATAAAAAGTAGAAATATTAAAGTTTATAAAAAAAAAATTGTTAAAGGTGCTTATTAAAGAATTACATGGCATTATAAATAAAAAAATACTAAAGTATATTCAAGTATACAAGGATATAATAAAAATCATTGAAGCACATTGATTGTAGGATTATAGTGCCTTGTATATTTATTATTATGAAGAATACTTAAGATTTGAGATTGAGGATATATTTTTAAGGGAAAAATTCACGAAACAATTTGGAGAATTGAATAATCTTTAATATATATTAAGAGTAAGAGTGTTCTAATTATCAAAGTGTTATGCAAAATGCATTAAATTGCTTCACAAATATAAAAATTAGTGGATGAAGTAACCTAATATAAGAAGAGAAATAAAAAATCACAATTTGCAATTAATATTGAGAAATATTTTAATGCTTTAATAAAGGAAGATGATTCTTACCCAAAAAATTGTAATCAAGAATTGATTGCACTGATTAAAGAATTAAAATATGGGAAACAATGCAATCAACATGAAGTTCAAGATTTTAAAAGAAAATTCAACAATAACTTATTAGAAAAAAATGAAGAAATTTCTTGCCGAAAAGATCATAGTCAAAAACTACTTGCACAAATCAAGAAGTCAAAAGATACAAAGCAATACAATTATAAATTAGAACAAAAGATTCAATATCTCAAAAAGAAACTATCAGAAAAAGATGAAGAAACCATCCGCTTAAGGAACCTTAATAAGAGGTTGTTTGAAAATATCAAATGATTAAATAAGAAAAGCCGGAGAATGTAGAACCTATAAACAAAGGCAACAATACATAAAATAAAGCTCTACTGATTGAAATTAACAAACTAAAAAATGTTAAAAATGAACAGTTTAACACGACCAAAGACTGCAAAAAACAACTATAAGCATCAAAGAAAGAGAATTATGACTTACAAGAAAAGAATCAAGTATCGATTCGACAAGATGCCCAACTCAGTGTGATTGAGAATATCAAGAGAAGCAAGATGTCAAGAGAAAATGTGAGAAAATCTTGTTAGATAAAGACAAGGAAATTAATTGTTTGAAGAATCATAGTCAAATCTTACTTATGGAAGTAAAAATAAAATAAAACGCAAGGATATATCAATATTGAAAGTAGACAAAGAGGCATCCATGGATGCAAGTGAATCAAGGAAGTTTTCAGAAGTTGAGACTATAGACAAAGAGTCCTTAACCAATTGTGATGCCCCCTTCCAGTTGATGGTGATGGAGGATGACTTAATAGCCTATACGACTCCCATAGGCTATAGTTAGTAAAGAAAAAGGAGTCAAGGTGATCTATTTAATGTCACTTGGCCAGGAGGTGTTATGTTTCTAAAGTGACATTAAGTAAAAAGGTAAATTATTAATTACTTAAACACTAAAAGTAACTTTTAATGTTTAAGTGGAAATTAAGGGGGAAATAAGGGTCATGTGGATTTGGTCAAAGGGGAAAGATCTAGAAATGGTTTGAAGAGGTATAAAGGAAGGGTAGCACTTCACCTTCCTTATTATGATTTGATCTCTTGTTTGGACTGTTCTTGAGAGATGAGTTTTCATTGGGGTTTTGACAAAACCCTTCCATTATGGTTTGGTTTCGATGGTGCAACATCCACCATAGCTAGACAAAGAGGAAAATCCATTAGGGGTTTTTACTGGAGCTTCATCTTGTGATTTGTCTTCAGTTTGAGGGACAACAAATTATCTAGGAGGATCATGGGGTTGTTTTGAGGACCAATTCTTCTCCTTTTTACTAGGTCGTGGTGTTATAAAGGTGTCGTGAGGGTTTGAAGGGTTGTTGGACCTTTTTTGGAGGAGTTGCACCCATTCTTTGGCAGGACGTGTGGATAGGAAGAGTCATGGAGGGTTTCTGGAGGGTGTTGATCCACTCTTTTGTTGAGTCATGAGGTGTAAAGGGAGTCGTGAGGATTTTTTGCAGGTTGTGATGGTTTCTGGGCAGATCTGTGGCACTTGGAAGGTCGTTTGGGGGTTTCCTTGGAGAGAAACACCCATTATTTGTTGGTATGTGTGACCAAGAGGAGCCATGGAGGTATTTTGAGAAGGTCATGCCCTTTCCTTAGCAGACCATGTGGGTGGAAGGAATCGTGAGGCACTTGAAGGGGCCGAGTTAGGTTGGCAAGGGGTTTCTTTGTAGAGAACTCATCTTCTAGAAGAGATGTGGCATCATTTCCAAGTTTTGGATTGTTATTATGTGTTTTATTGATGTATTGCAGTTGCATTAACAACCACTATAGATTGTATTGTTGTTGGTGTCTTCATTCATAATAAAATGCCCACATTGTCTCTTCTATTCTGTGAGTATTTTGTATGCATGCATTATGTTTGACAAAATTTCCATGGTTAAAACAAATGCAAACTATTTATAAAAAGTTGTTTGTCATCATAAAACATTGTAATGCAAAGTGTTTGACAGAAACACATAACCATTAACATACAAGTGGACAACAAACCATTAATATCCTAGCATATCTTTATTGGGGATATTACAGTGGTATCAAAGTTAGTGATCTTACCATCATGTGAGTGCATTGATGATTAGAAGACAAGGGCATGGAGGAAAATCCTTCCCAGAGTCACCAAGGGAAGAAGAAATAGAAGTGAACCAACCCAAGTCAAAACAAGAAGGAAACATGGGAGACAACCGAGATCCTACAAAAGATCATGTGATCAATCTATTGAGTCATATGACCAATAGCCAGGATAAGGCAAACCAGAGATAGGCATAAGCATCCCAGAGACAAGTAGAGATGATTAGGAACCAACAGTAGACCCTTTAGATGCTTATGAAACTGGTGGGACAACGAGGACAAAACGGGTCGAGTGGATCCCAGGGAGGTGACAAGGTACATGCCAAAGGTAGCCACGAAGGAGGTAGAGCTCATGCAGAAGACAACATTACCCGTATTCCAGCACAAAGTGCCCTACAAATAGGGACTAGGAGGATGCCTACGTCATTATCTACATTGTTCCTTGAGGAGAAGCCTACATGAGCACGAGGGTAGCAGGGTCAAGTGGACAGTTTCACCACCTACTTTAGAGAGTATCAGGCCTCGAGGGAGGAGATTCAGACAACCGTGTCTTACCAATACTACTGCAACATTAAGCTTAAGAAAAAGTCTAGGACAACACCGAACCAACAGAACTTTCATATTTTGCGTAAGTTGGGGAAGTTGATTATCTCATCTTTTGATGGATCTGATGGGTGCATAGCCCGAGCATTGGTACATAAGTTGAACACTTACTTCCAACTTAACCTAATGATAGAGGTAGATGCAATTAAGTTTTCCACCCTACACTTGGATGGAGAAGTTCATGAGTGGTGGTACCATGGGCTAGTGACATTAGGGCTTGCTAGCATCACATCATATGTGGATTTCACCAAGAGGTTACTGAACAGGTTCGATAAGAAGGATCTTGAGATCCACTTCTGAGAGTTGACACAGTTGAGACAGATAGGGGCACCAGAGGCGTACATCGCGGATTTCCCAAGAATGACAGTCATGGTGATAGACATCTTGGAGCAGAGGTTGGTGATGTTGTTCACTCAGGGGTTATCCAAGCCCTTGAGAGGCCGAGTGGATCCCTTCAGGACAACCACACTACAGGATGCTATCATAAGGACCCAGGATATGGCGAACATAGTTCCCAAGAAGGCACCTTTGAAACCCTTTATTCCATAGAAGGATCAGGTGACAAAGCCTCCCTAGAAGTCATGGACAAGGAAGGGCGAGATGGATGACAAGACTTAAAGAGATTTGAGGAGGAAGAAACTTTTCTATAGTTGCAAAGAACCTTGGGATTCAATTCACCAATATATGGGCAAAGGTAAGGTCCATTATATCGAGGTGTTTTCCGACAAGGAGGATGATGGTGAATATGAGACCATCCATGTATAGGGCAGTGGACATAGCAATGATGAGCCACCACACCTTGAGATTACAGAGAAGGCATCATTGCAGGAGGGTGTCAAAAGAGTGACCATTGCCACACTTCCAGGTGTCTTGAGGTATTACAAATTCGGGATCAAAGGCCTTTTGAAGGGACAAAGAATGACAATATTGAATGATGGTGGGGCCACCCACAACTTCTGATCTAGATTATTTTGAGAACGACATGAAGACAAAAATATAATTGATATATAACAAGAAAATTTATAGAGATAATGCGGAGAACACAAAAATATAGTGAAAACCAAATTCTTTTAATGAACAAGAGAGAAAAACACTATAAACACAAACTGGCAGAAAGGGGTATCCTATCTATGAAAAGAAAGAGATGTTGGCTATGCTTCATTCACAACAAGATTTACATCACACTCCATTGCATGCTTAAAGGGGTTCCTTCACCTCAATTATATATGAGACAGTGAGAGGAGAACAATTCCCATGATGCATGTGGGATAAATTGGACTAATTTTATAAAATGTCATAGGCGTGTAAAACACTAGGACTTCCCGGGTGGTCACCCATCCCAATACTACTCTAGCCTAAGCGTGCTTAACTACGAAGTTCTAATGGGATCCGGTGCATTAACGTTATGTTGTAGGCATGTACATAAGACCACTAGGAAATCATTACATGATGTTTGTAATTAACAAATGAAGATGACATTACATTCCCCATCAAAAGGGTGAATATCATGGTTTATCAAAACCACGGGCTCAAAATGGTGATTTGGTGGAAAAGGTGGATGGCCACCGAGATCCATCTGCATCATTCCTCCCCCATTATGAGGCAATGGTCCTCATTGCGTCAAGTTCCCTTGGGAGACAAGGAGACTTCTACTAAATCTAAAGCTTGGTGTGTTGCTTGCCTTGCTGAAAAAGTTGTTCTGCTTAGCTTGTTGAAGGCTTTCATGAACCTGTTGTTGGAGGGGTTGGATCCATTCAACCAATCTAACTGCATGATCTACCTGAGTGTGGGAGGACTATGTTTGTGAAGATGCAACATGAAGAGTATGAAGGGTTCTGTTATAACCTTTCTTGACTGGACAGTGTGGAGGCACCCCCATAGGTGCAGCAAGAACATCTTGATACTCTTCTACAATCTTTTCGATCTTCTTATGTTGGATAGAAAGGTCTTGGGTTGAGGTTGCAGTGGTTGCAGTGTCCTTTTGTTCACCTTTTGTTCACCTTATGATCAGATTGTGAAGAGGCTAAACTTTGCAGTATGAGAGATTACTTTGTGGAATTGTTTTGGTGGGACATTAGTAGAAACTACCTCTAATATCCTATATATATGACCCCCCATAGTAACAATGATGCTACGAGGTCGAGACTCATAAACAACATAACGCCTCCACATATATGGTTGGCCTAATACAACATCACAAACTTCCAGTGGGGAAACATCACACAATACCTCATCCTTGAAGGGCTTGATGTCGTAGGACATGCGACACTGATGGCTGACACAAAGATCTTAACCATGGCGAATCCACCCGATGTTGTATGGTTGCGGGTGTAGTGTTGTTGGAAAATCCAATTGCTTGACAACCTCTACTAAGATGATGTTCTTTTGGCTTCTACTATCAACAATAAAATGCAGTGGGGTCCCTTTCACCCACATCTATGAATGGAA
This sequence comes from Picea mariana, assembly GCA_032191745.1. Classification (NCBI taxonomy): domain Eukaryota; kingdom Viridiplantae; phylum Streptophyta; class Pinopsida; order Pinales; family Pinaceae; genus Picea; species Picea mariana. Next base: position 7,881 of record JASDQU010241770.1, on the reverse strand, counting down.
GAGGAACTCCCCCTCCTCATGATCCTCTTCTGGTTGGATTTTTGTAGTTGTGATAGTAGCAGTGGGTTCTGCATCAATGATTTGTCTCCTTTTATTATTTCCTTAATCATGGTCCAAGTCGAGGTTTAGCTCTTTGTCTTTAAGCTCATCCAACAATGATAGTATTGAGCGACATTCATCAGTGTTGTGCCAAGGGATTTTGTGAAAATCACAGCACTTTCTTATGTCTTTCTTAGATTTCCCGTTACCCTTCTTTTCCTGCATCTGGGACTATCTCTCTTGAAATTGGCCTTCCTTGCTTTGTCCTTCATTATGTGAGTTAGAGTTTCCCTTTCCATGCTTCTCCCACTTACTCTACTGCTTGAATTTCTACTCAATTTTGACTGCATATCGATAAGCAGCTCCCAGTGAAGAGATCTCTAAGAAATCCATCATTGTTTGGATGTACATGTGTAGACCATTGCAGTACTTCAAAACCAGGTCTCTCTCAGAGTCTTTGATACCCAGCTTTGAGCGCAAGGTACGAAAGATGTTGGTGTACTCTGACACCGTATGGTCTCTTTTCTGACGCAGAGTTGTCCATCTCATGTATTGGTCATCATAGTTTCTGACAGGGTAGAAATTCTCCTTTAGGGATATACAAAGGTCGCCCAAGTGGGTTCTCTCCCAAATAGTGTAGATCCATCTGTGGTGTACCTCTCCTAGTAACCTTCCCACCAAGATCTGACACGAGGAAGTGCTTTAAGCAGCGCGAAGGTGATATTTTCACTGTTGGAAAATTTTTGGACAAAGTAATAACCTTCTAGCAGATTCAACCATTTTTCTAGAGCATTCGCATCTATCTGGCCTTCAAATAAGGGGATATAAAAATTGACTTGTACCTTTAAGGGTGTCGCACTTGAAAAATGGCTTCTTGTCGAAGATGCCTCAGTCGTCGCCATCGGTAGTCTTTGAAGGATCTAAGCAAATTTTTCCATCATCTCGTTCCTTTGTCGCACGAGGGCTTCCTCAAGCAACGTCTTGAAAAGATCTCATGCTTTGTCATTTCTCTTTTCTTCCGCCATGGGAGGTCGCTTGGGCTGGCAAGAGTAGTTGTCCTCAAGCGATACTAGCTCGAGACCCAACTCTCTATACTCTTACCTCATCAGGAACCTCTCTGAGAAATGATAAGGAGGAACCTGCTCTAATACCACTGATCCAGATTATTTTGAGAACGACATGAAGACAAAAATATAACCGATATATAACAAAGAAATACACAGAGATAATGCGAAGAACACAAAAATATAGTGAAAACCAACTTCTATTAATGAACAAGAGATAAAAACGCTATAGAACACAAACTGGCAGAATGGCGTAGCCTATCTTTGAAAAGAAAGAGATGTTGGCTATGCTTCATTCGCAACAAGATTTACATCACACTCCATTGCATCCTTAAAGGGCCTCCTTCACCTCAATTATATATGAGAGAGTGAGAGGAGAACAATTCCCATGATGCATGTGGGATAAATTGGACTAAGTTTATAAAATTCCATAGGCATGTAAAACACTAGGACTTCTCGGGTGATCACCCATCCCAATACTACTCTAGCCTGAGCTCGCTTAACTGCAGAGTTCTAATGGGATCCGGTGCATTAACGCTATGTTGTAGGCATGTACATAAGACCACTAGGAAATCATTACATGATGTTTGTAGTTAACAAATGAATATGAAATTACATTCCATTCCCCATCAAAAGGGTGAATATCATGGTTTATCAAAACCACAAGCTCAAAATGGTGATTCGGCGGAAAAGGTGGATGGCCACCGAGATCCATCTAGATAAACTTCATCGATGCAACACTTGTCGCTAACAGACACATTCTTGTTAGAATATAATGGATGTGCTCGTTTTACCATTGACAATATCGCTATTGTCACCCAACCATAGGTCGAAGCCACCCTCCGAGCACCTTAACCTTGATAGAGAATCACTCTAGAAGAAAACACTAGGCTAGATATCCAAACAAAGGGTAGTGCACCTTTCCCCAAGGATAGTGCACCAACGATAGCTGATCAGATATTCCAAACCCTAACCAAGAGATAGTCCAAGCCAAACGTGATATGCTAGCTGCAGCAGCTGCAATGGCAGCTCTCCTCCAAACCTGCACACAAAATTGGGAACTGCAGTGTGCACAAGTCCTGCTCTGCAATTTTGAGACTACCTACCAAAATGAAGATCGGCCTCCTGTATTTATAGTAATTATGGTTAATTGCTTGGGCCCACTTCTCATTCTGGGTATCTGTATGTTCATTATATATATTTCTTCTAGCCGACTTCTTCTCTTGGAGGATAATAACCTAATACAAGTTATCTTCTTGAGCCGACATGTCTTCTAGGGTTATTAGCCAACTCATTAGGGTTTCTTCTTACTTCCCGGAATGTTCTATTCTCGTCAGGTTTACTTGTGGAGGTAAATACCTCTCGCAGCTACCATAATATCAGCACTCCTTCCTAGCTAGGGAGGTATTACAGGTAATGGTTTTGAGCACAAACATACCATTCACCCGGTAGCATCAACATAGTCGTCTAGACTATCTCATGATTAGATCATGAGCACTATCATAACTATCAGTTTCACTAGCTGCATCATCTCTCAGAACCATACTCTATCTGAGTAATCAGACATGATGCTCACTCCACAAAGTGACTCAAGAGCCATTCTTCTAATCTAGAAGAATAAATGTTCTGAACCATTTTCTGTCTGGGAAATCTCTGTTCATTGATCATCCATCTAGTTGATAATCATTTTCAACACTGTTGATAGTCTTCAAGRMAATTGGAACAATATCATTCAATAGAACACAACTGTGTCTATTCATAGTAGTACATAACTACAATCCAGTGGTACASTACCACACCAAGTASCACACAAGTACTTGATCARTGACGTATAGCCACAAACAGTGGAACACATCCACCACAGTAGTATACATCTACTATCTAGAGACATACAGTCTTCATAACAATCATCTAATATCAACCTGCACAGAAACAATGTTATGATATAAACTAAATCATCTGGGCCATTCTTCCACTCACATCTGTGAGATCTGAAAGAATATTTGCCTTTAGAGTAGAACATCAATAATGAGCTATCTGGACCATTCTTTTCAAGCAAGAAAGAATGATTGTCCTGATTTTTGAGCTTGGACCATTCTTCACCTTGGGCCATTCCTCCGACACTAAACAAAGTGTAACCTAGAGAGAATGAATCTTCCCTAAGGAATTCCTGTCCCTGATTGTTGAACCTGGACCATTCCCCACCCTAGGCCATTCCTCCAGGACTAAACAAAGTGTAGCCTAGAGAGAATGAATCTGACCTAAGGAATGATTGTTCGGACCATTTCCCATGTTAACCACAAGAGGAAATGTTTGTCCTACGCCAAGCTCCAAAACAAACCACTCCCCATGTTAACCACAATGGGAAGTCGTTGTCCGGCAAGGCAGGCCAATCTTCTTGAGTAACCCTCAAGAAGAGAGACTGCCCTAGACGACTCCCCATGTTAACCACAATGGGAAGTCGTTGTCTATGGTACATCAGCAATCTGGACCATTTTCTGAACTGTAAAATGTATGTTTGTCAGAAATCTCAATCCACTTTCTGAATTGGAAAGAGTTTTCTCATCATATCCATCAATCAATAATACATCAGTTCTCCCTCCCAACCTGGGATTCATCTCTTCATTTTTCAATAAGGAAGTCATCTCCACGAGCTCCAGCTTGAGTACGCAAACTCTTTCATCTTGAACAAAATCTTTATCAAAATGTTTGCTTATCTGCTCATCTGTGGAGATATGTATTGGAGAACCACTTTCTCCTTTCTGGACTTCATCACGTATAATGTAATGCTTCATTTCAAATGTACTTCGGTCTGGAACACTGGTCTTCTCTGAATGCTTCATGTAGCTATGATCAATAAAGTATATCATTGTTGGAAAACTGGAACATATCCATGTGGCACTTCTTCTATCATCATGAGATCTGATCTTCTGAGTAATCATCTTGATACAATATCTCTGTTATAGTAAATCTTCACCACGCTTCTATTGTGTACTATAGGTTCTCCACCAAGTTATCTTCTTCCATCTGCGTACAAGGGTCTCTTTCTGGTATGCCTCAAAGTCTTGAGGTTGCTCTTCATATGCTCTTTGTTCAATTGCTCTGGAGAACATTCTTTGCATTCATCTGATGTAGAACTCCAACCCATGGATATTGCGGATGATATAAAGACTCGTGTAGAGCTATGTTTGGTTTACTAGAACAAGTAGTCGTCATAGTATTCTCCCTCCATCTAGGAGAACCTCTAGTTTTGGATCTTACAATGCTTGCATATATACATTGTTCTTCATCACAACTTTCAGTTCCTCTACTTGATTGCTTTTTGTGAGTTCATATCAGGCTGGTAATCTTGTGATTCTTAATGACTAGTTGTTCTGGCTTCTCTTTCTTTCTTGGAATCTTCATGTTCTTCCTAATGTTTTTATATCTTGGGTCCATGGAGTTTCTTATAGATTCCATGCCCTAAAGATTCCACTTATTCCTTTCATTATAGAATCATGGATGTGGATGGACAACCAGGGATACTTTAAGGCTTCTCTTCGAAGAAGACTTCTTCTGAGGTTGAACTGAACACGTACTGTCTTTCATGGCTGCTACCATGGATATATACTTCATCATCTTCAATGGATCATAGGATTAGCTCCCTCCTAATCCTTG
>JASDQU010241769.1:52347-64556 GCA_032191745.1 Picea mariana | reverse complement strand
GGGGGGTAGAGAGAAATAGGTGGAAGAGAGATGGTAGATGTAGGAAAGAGAGAGGAGGGAGGGAGGGGAAGAGAGGGTGGGAGGATGGGGGTAGAGAGAGAGTGTGTTTGAGATTACATATATATAAGTGTTTTGTAATACATAATCTAGGGCATGCTGAACATTCATTGCGAACGATAAAAAATCAAGCACTACTAAATTTGAACATTTTTGTGACGAAATTTCGTCGGAATAGAGTCGTTGTTGCGACCAAGATGATTTATTTTTTTCGTCGGAATCAATTCATTGGTCTAGAGACCACACATGGATCTTAGACGGTTTAGCGACCGAGAAAAGAAGCCTATTCACAATAGGGAAAAGTTACCATTTGTCGGTCCATCGACCAAGATTAGTCGGTCTAGCAAACAACTTGAGTCGCAAGCCTTACTAGAATATCTAAGGAAAACATAACCTTGGTCACTCTAGCGACCATAATTAGTCAGTCTAGCGATGAATGTTAGTCGGTCTAATGACTAATATTAGTCGCAAGAGTGACCAAGACAGCCCTGACAAACTTAGTCAATAAACCACGGTTAGTCGGTAGAATGACGAAGATTAGTCGCTAGACCGACCAACCCTAAAGCTAAAAATATCAAACGAAGGACAAATAGGTAGTTACTAGAGCGATGAAGTTACATACTTTGTGACCAAATGGCTATACAAGCGATGAACCTGTTCATCGCTAGAGAGACAAATGTTGGGTTTTTAAAAAAAACAAATATGCCATTCACACATGAATAAGCCCAGAACAACAAGCTACAGAATCATACTTTCATTATGTACTTAGGAGTTGGAACTAGATTCAACCCCCTAATGGTCAATATCGATGATCCAATTTACCTTGTCATTTCTAGATGTAAGCACCATTGTGATGAGTCTCAATCCATGCTAGGGGATTTAGTATCGAGCCTCAAATTGTGGAAGGTGAATCTAGAGCATTGGGTGGAGGATATTTCACAGCAGCAGACCTCCCTTACGGATTAGTTGGGCACTATTAAATCGAAGGAATTCTTGTTAGATGTGGAAAATCAATGCCTAAGAGAAAAATCCAGGGAACAAGAAGCTAAAATTTAGAAGCTACAATGACATGTAAAGAAGATGGAGCATGAGTAGTCACCCGGGTTGGAATTCTATAGGCACAAGTACATTTATAAGTATTCAATGGGTTTTCTCCCAACAAAAAATACGTCACTCAATGAGGACCAAAAAATGGAGCATCCACATTGTCAATGGGCTTAGAGGTCAAATACTACCCATCCACCAACTACTGGAAGCATTGAAACTAGAGTGCAAGGCCATGGAAATTTTCATGTTTTTCTATAAATGATTTGTAGGGTAAAATTGTTTTGTTAGTAGGCCTTGATAGTCCTTCTATTGAAGGTTAGTATCATTAATTGCATCCTTGCAGTGACGGTGACATGTATAATAGGAATAATAATAGATGGCCTATCTCTCTTGACTATGGAATTTGGGAAAGGATAAAAACATAATAAATGAGAACTAACGCCCTTTTGAATGCCAATGAAACTTGTAGTGGAGAAATGCAAATGCCCTTTTCAAAGAAAAGATGAATATCAAAATATAGTGATCATTCCCAGTTCTTGGAGGACCAACTGCCATATGGAAAATTACAATCAAGTAGTGAACTATTGTGAATGATCTATTTTCTATGATATGCTAAAATTTTGCAACATGAGCTTTCCAAAAGTGGATAACATAGGAAATAACACCAAAGGTAGACATAGACAGTGAAATAATAAACGAACAATATCACCTTGGAGATAATTGGTTAAAAAAAGAACACATTCATGAGATGGACAAGGGGTTCTAGTATTAAAAAGGGCATTCCTTCCACTCACAGGGCATGTGGAATGGAATAGGAACCTTGATACTGGATTGTTTTAAATATCCTATTCATAGTCTGGACAAAGACAATACAAACCTCATTACTAAACTCAATTGAATGATAATAAGTTCTTCCCATTGCTACAATTAATCACCACACAACACATAAATCTAAATTATGGCATCAACTAGGACTTAAATCCAAATTTAAGAAAAAGATCATTTCCTTATTTATGATAAATGATTATAAGTTGCACTTAACTATAGGGAACATAATTACAATTGTGTGCTTGTCACAGGTTCAACTATATCATTATCTCAAGGAAATATTTAATAAACAAGTGACCAAAAGAACAAACCCACAAAAACATGGTGACAACAAAAATTGCAAGGTATACTTATATGGAACTTAGTATCTAAATCTAGTTAGAAGGAACATGATCCAAGTTATTGGATTTAGTCAGTTAATGCCCTAGATGAAAAATACAGAGTAATTTTGGAGACAACCAAACACAGTTACAATGGTATGTTATTCTAGACATTGCAATAAATCAAATGATATATTAATCGCCCCAAAACTTCCAAGAATGGGGGATTGTGTCAGAGTGAATCTATATATAGCATTAAAATGGTGGGGTTGTATTTGTAATAGTTATGTCAGTCCTAAATTGAGTGCCAATTTAGTAGCTTTAGTAGCTTTAGGGAGATATAGAGATTAGGTATAGATGTCCTGCGTTAGGTCACTAAGAGTCTAGGATTGCTAGGCTTAGGATGTAGGTTAGGTTTAGGGTAGGCCGAGGTATGTACGCGTAGCCTAGGTTAGGTTAGGAGCTTTGAACCTCCTAGAAGGAGCAAGAATCATATGAAGAGGACCATGAACCTCAGGGTCACTGCATTCAATATGTACTACATTGATTTAGGCTAGCAACAATGTTCACTAGAGAGACATAACTTGGGGATTGTGCCTACTGCCATGCATCCTTAACACTCATGGAGTCAGCAAAACTTTGTCTTCTTAAATTCAAATTTCCTAAAAAAAATCATTGATCTCCACATTCATTACGAAATATCATGATATTCATAAATCAACCAAAAATCACCTTAAACCAGTCCTTAACAAGATCCATACCTTTGAGTGATGGGGTGCCTCCAATGTTCCTCCTCTGCATCCCATGATTCATCACATGACTTAATTATATTTCAGAATAGTAATAAAAGATGTAAAACCTCTACAAATTAATGACTAAAGACAAATAACTGAATAAGATTCTCTTCGTTTCGAGAATAAATTATTCTCTATCGAACAAGACCAACCACGTGAAGGTGGAAGCTCTTTTTGCCCCTCCCCCCCTCTCACATCACTCTCATTTCCCCATACCCAATCTATATAGATTTTACAACTATAATTAGAAATGACAGTAACATTAAATGTAAGCAAAAATCATTCATCGCCATTTGCTAAAACAAAAAACATGAAAGCAAATAACAGTCATGACATTTAGGAAAACAAAATACATTACATTGGACCATAAATATATTGGATTTATATTAATAATAAAATGTCTAATCATTTTTTTTTCTTCTTCTTCTTCTTCTTGGTAGCCATGAAAGCACAAATTAAGTCATCATCATAATTTAACTGATCCCCCATAGTTATTGGGCCTTCTTGAAGTGTTGCATCATCAATACTCAACACCTCATGCCATGATGAACTTCTAGTATTTCGGCATGGAGGATGAGGATGTGCATGGGCATCCACTACTGCAACAGAAAAAAAATTTGAAGTGATATTGTTATTCACTGTTCCTAGGGAATTTTAATTAATACAGATTTAATTACAATGTTTTATACCTGGATCAGTCGGTGCAGTAGAAATAGTTGTTGGTGGCCGCATTGTTGTTTTTTCACTTGTTGATCTCCTCTCTCGATCGACATATACACACTCTACCATATGAAACAATATAAGTATTTAGTACAGAATATACCCTAAATATTAATACTCATTGAAAAACAGAAAAACATTAAAAATGTGTGCATACCACTATGTAATGGTCCTTCGGCAACAACACTTGAATCAATATGGGGGTCGGGATGTGGTTCATTGGGTATATCAGGAGCATTGGTAGCATTGTTACTCTCCTGCGAATGTGGAAAAGACACACATTATTTTACATTTTAAATGAATAAAAAATATATTTTACATTACAAGTAATCAATGAGTAAAAATTAATTGACAAGTTTTTAATTTCATTTTATTTACCATGTCCTCTAGAGAGACACATGGCGATTGCCCCAAGCTTCTTCTTCGCACCACCACACCATCAAAACCCTGCGTGAACCCAACCTTTAGATCTTCTTCTGTGGCTTCGTCATTGAACAAATCCCCCTGCATTGAGCAATATCAAAATCATTAGTCACTAGCTGCAATGAATTACATATTTTGTGACGATGATAAAAAAGAAGAAAAATGTTTAATCACTTACAACCTATGCCTTCAATCTCCCGTAACCACCTTGGCCCAGTTTATGTTGGTCGTGTTTTTCTTGTCTTGACTTTGTTGCCTTGGAAGTGTCTTGGAGTCTACGCAATATTTTGAAATATGTTAGATATTGATTGTTTTCCTCGTAAAGTAAACAAAAGACCATCATAGTAAATTGAAAACACCTCTTACCTTCCAGGGCCAGGTGGTTTCTTCCCTTGTGCTTTCATCACTAATTATCTTGCATCGAGAATAATTTGTTTCCACTCCCTCTCGGGGACAACCAAAGGGCATTCACACTTGGGGTCCTATACTAGTTTATTCATATATGCCTCTCTAACATGTTTCAAATGCTTGCCAGTCCTTTTTAGGACTTCCGGATTATTGAATGAGTCACCAAACTCGCCAACCAGTCTTGAGATAAGAAGGATTTTCAGTTTGGAATTTTTTCGATTCCATCATAGTCAAATGGTTGGCCCAAAAATTTCTAATGCATAGTCACGAAAACTATTGTAGAACACATTGTTTCCTGTAAAACATTGTCATCATTAGTAATTTAAATCTCACTGATATGTGATTGTTTAAACAGTTATATAACAGGAATCTCGATAAAGACATATATTAAATACCTGGTAGTTGTACTATTTTTAAAGGAACCATGTCCTGGTCGACCAAAAAAAATACAGCAGTTGTTCCTGTGCTTTAGATACATGTAGCACCATGGTAAAAATCAATGGAAGAGTGATCAATTCCATGATCATGTACACCACCTGCACGATCTGGCGTGTGCTGTGGGGGCGTGGCATCACCCCTAAAAGGTATAGAATTGGTCTCAGGTGGCACACTTGGGGTGGAAAATAGCCTCATGGCTACATGGCCATGTGGGTTCACTATTGCATTCCTGTTGTTGCTACTAGGACCTTCCCCTTCACCTCTCATCGATCTCACAAAATTATACAATGAGAAATATGTGTTAATTGCATATATCAAATTACAAAATTTAAAACCAAAAATTGATATTGTTAGATGACACGACTTACCCCATAATTTGTTATCTTAACAAGTAATTCAACTATCCTTAGGAAATCCTCATCTTTTTCTGACCCAGCAACAACCAAATCCCGTAATTTCCTATTTCCCTTTCTTAGGGACAATTCTATTATCTACAAGGGGTATCTAGAATCAAATATCTCTTCATCACTTATATATTCATTTTTTTTCGATCGATGTGGTGCTAGGAACAGGGCCTTTGCCCAAATCAATTCCTTTTCCATGCTCAAGGCCTTTTCCCTGATCACCACTCTGGCAGAATTTCAAGAAGAATGTTAGTACGTGCAAGAAATATTGAAAACACAATATATGAAATAATGGAATATTGGCAAATATTATCAAATGAAACGTTCACACATACAAATTAGAAAATATTTGGAAATGAAATATCGAGCAAAAATTAGCAAATGGAACATTCATAAATAAAATAAAATTTCGTCACAAATGAAACATTCACAAATTAAGTAATCCCTTTTTAAGTTTGGGTATAATGGGTTCTGTATCGTAGCAAAAGAAGATGTTCCTGGGTTGACTCAATTCAGATTGTAATCGACGAGAAAATCTTTGCCTACCATTATTGTTTTCACCGCACATACAAATATACTATTACCTTCACGCTCCTCAAAAATGCAATTGGGTTCCTTTCTTGTCGTCCCAGGCCTTGTACTGTTTATAAGACCTGCAATATTCCCCGATGCCTTTGGTCTTCCATCAATATACATAGTCGCTCCTTTATTTTTATTATTGTCTTTCAGTTGTGTATAATTTGTAGCGAGTGCATCTCTCCGCATACTAGGCATATATTGGACCAGCCTCAACCATACTCCATAAGTGTAACATGGTTCAACATACTCAAACAATTCAACCAATCCACCATATTTTACCTTTATGTTGTCCATGGAGAATAAACCAAGGCCATGGATGGATGACGGAGCAATGTGATACATCCTCTCATTAACATAGAAGTCAGTGTCCAACTTTGGAAGTTCCTTGGGTACCCACTGTTTCAGTAGGTGTTTGTACCTCAAGGGAACCTCGATGTTGCCTATGCTCTCATCGTCATAATAGAATGATCCTCCTTCAACAGGAAATAATTTCATGTGCCTACCAAACTTTTTTCTAACCTTTTCACCTCTAGCTGATTTCGCTTTGTTACATGTGTTGGATATGTTTTCCCTTGTCTCTCTCAAAATTTCATCGCTCGAGCTGGATGATAGGTCTGATAGATACATATTTGGTTGTACCTACACTCCATCGAGGGAGAAGGAAATGTTAGGCCAATGGTGTTCATATTATAGTATAGCTAAAGATAAACATTGAAAATATAAGGGCAATGTAAGGATATTTCTCACGATAACTATAACTAAGTCACTGTTAACTATCTCACTGTTAGAAAGACATTAATTATATTGACTCCACTCACCCTTTTCTGAGACTCTTTTTCCTTTTCTGACTTTTCATCTTCCTCGTTAATTAATAAAGTGATTTTCATGTGTTACTTCCATTTTAACTCAACAACAAAGTGATATTTGTGTGTCCTATCAAAGAGAGGGAAACAAAATGATTTTCTTAGATGCAAAGCAGAAAATCGTGTGCCCTAACAATTAAAAATCATTCAATAACATAAGATTTTAAATTTTTTTAACAAAATGAAAACTCTACATGGCCTCTTCTTTAATGTTGATGATTTGATCAATCAACGAACCGATGGGAAGAACAACGGGAGGTGGGGAGGTTAATGCCAAAATGTTAATGCACAAACTAGCAGGTTGGATATGGAAAGGTATCCTAGCTAGCAGAGCGCTAAGGAACAGAATAGGATCCTCCCGAAGGTGTCACAATGGATCAAGTTCTCTTTGTTTATGTCTATGTATTCGTGCAATATACTAAGGGAGGGTTCCCTACTACTTCCGTAGTGACATGTATTCGTGCAATAGATATGTCAAGACAATATAGATTTAATGATCGGTATCCAATGAGAGATGTGCACAACCAACTCTATGGGTGGAGCCCAAAAATACTCAATTATAGGTGGGCTTGGTAGTTTGTGGGAGTGGCACAGATGCTCAGGAAAAACACACTACAGGAAGACAGGTGTCTTTAAGGGCTATGGAGTCAAATGTACTCATAAATTTGAATGATATGACCTCGAGATAGAATATCCTGAGGTATATATATGGATATATATGGCTATCAAGATTTATTTTTGTGTGTCACTGTTATTCAATATGTCAAGAATACCTTTACCTTATTATTGTTTTCCCTCTAAATTCCCCTCTCAAATATTTACCTTTATTACATCCTTCCCTCGGATTTCGTTTCCTCTTTTCCCTCTTCTCCCAACTTTATGTGATTGTGATTTTTAAAAAAAAAATTGAACTCTTCCCCTCTCTAAATCCCATTTAGACTTAGCTACTTATTGTAAGTTTTTTTTTCTTTTACTTCCTTATGTATCATCCCTAGGGGTTTTAAGTAGAAGGTATGGATCGTGTCATGTGGAAGATGATATAAGCTTTAAATGTTTGAAATAGGCTCAAGATTTGGAGTCAAAAGAATCCCTTCTAATTTAGTCTTTATGTTAGAAATACAATGATGATTTGGTGGTTGTATTTGTTTATGTGGATGACATAATCATCATAGGTAGTAAGGTCAACAAAATTCAGAAGGTAAAATCTGATTTTTGTTCAACTTTTGACAAGACTAGTTTAGGACTCCTTCATTATTGTGTAGGTATATAATTTTGACAAATCAATGGTTGTGTGTTGTGTCACAAACCAAGTATGCTACAAGTTTGGTGATGAAATTATTAAGGGCTGATCGTATGTGAATAAATCCCCAGTTTCCTTCTAAGGATAAGATGACTTGTAGTTTCCAAATACTCAAGTCTCATTTGTAGCATGTGAAGAACCTTCAGTTGTATTCTGATGACCGAATGACTTGTAGTTTCCAATTGCTCCAAGATCAGTTGTAGCATATAAAGAACCTTTCAGTTGTCTTTCAGAGCTTAAGATGTTTTGTTTCTTCCAAATACCCAGTGATCAGATGATATTATAAAGTTGCTTTCCCACCCCCTTCTATTTAGATTCTTCCAAATATGTATAAATAATAAAATATGTCTTAAATAACTAATATAATTTTATAGGTCCACCCTGGGAAAAATTAAGTTATATTTTAATGTAGGCTCAAAAGGGCACCTCTTGATCAATATATAAAGAGGAGCCTAAGGCTCACTCTAGCACACGGTACACTTGCGCCTCTTCTCTATGCCATGGCTAGGTAAGAGAAGAAGTGCACAAAAGAGAGAGTAGTGCATAGATCTTAGGAGAAGGCCTTCTAGGGTTTGACCTAGGGTTTTCTAGTAGGATAAAATAAGTGCACACTAGGGAGGCCTAGGGTTTATCCTTGTGCTTCCTTTAGGGTTTGAGATATGATCTTTGTACTTTGGTATTCGTATGATTTGTGGCATTCATCTTTGGTATTTTGGAAAAGTCATTTATCTTGAACATCATGGATACATTTTCTTAGAGAATATTCCCGGAAGTAAAAGGAAGACCATTGAACATGTTAGAACCTAGACCTAATGTCTATTTTTTTTTAATTCCTTGCTCATTTATCCCTCATTTAGCTCACTTTCTATCCTTTGCTGGGTTTTTCTCATTTAGCCATCATTCCAACCACATGTTCACCTTCCATTTCAGATGAAGTAAGGGGGAGATCCTCTTCACATCGATTTCAACCACAGGTTCACCTTCTATTTAAGATTCCTTTGACATGTCTAGTTTGATAAGAATTCCATGCCTTCTTCTAGATTTGAGGTTCTCTCCTATGACAGTTATTCCAAGTGTAAGTGACATTGACTATTTCAATATCTATCTATTAGAGATAATTCGTTTCAATATCTATCTAGTTCTATTCCATTTATTGTTTCCATATGTTGAAACCATACGCTAGCCTATCACTCACGACCAACCCTATCACCCTATACGCAACAAACCCTAAGCTATCAAAAATGGACATGACATGGTAGGGTGCTCATGTTCTAGGGCTCACTCTCTCAACTATGCCAATTGTGTCAGTAAGGAATCTTTTAGTGCAATGGTGAAGAGAGTCTTGTCTCCTTGTCTCTAGGTTTTTGAAGAGAAGTGCAAAAAAGTTAGAAGGAGGTCCTTTAGGGTATGAACCTTATGAGAGAGAGAGGAGTGTGCAAGTTTGAGGAGGGCTTGATTTAGGGTTTATCCCTATGTTTCATTTAGGGTTTGAGAGATGACCTTTGTACTTTGGTCTCCATGCCTCTCTATCACTCACACAAATTACAATGGTTGTGAATTTGATGGATGGTTACCGTGCAAAGGTTGCACCGGATATCAACTTGAAGCTTCCCAAATTTAGTCATTAGCAACATCAGTTGGTTCATTCAAGTTTATTCATAGCTCCAACAAGTTTCATGGGTTACACAATTTGGTTGGTTCATTCAAGTTGGGAACATGTTTGATCATTGGATAATGTTTCTTTTTGAGTGGTTCAGACCCAAGCTGGAGAAGTTTGACATTGAAAGATGACACTATATAGGTTGGAATAGGAAGAAACTAAGCGAGGGTTTTGGTTCTTCCAAATAAAAAATGGGAACATGGGAAGAGAATAGAATAAATCTATATCTTCATACACTCATTCCTATTAAGGGGGGTTTCTTCATCTCATTTGTCTCTTCATGGTTTCCCAATACTAGATTGCAACATAAAGGACAATACATAGTTGTTGTCACATCATTTAATGACTAGAGAATTTAGTTGATGAATCATGTCCAATAAGAAGAAAAGAAGGAATTTAGTGATGCTTGGTCATAATCAAGTTCTCCAATGCTAACACTTCTAGCCCCCTATCTGACCACTCTAACACCTCTCGGCCTGCTCTTTTGAGACTGTTTAGAACATAAGTAAACTAGCCCTATTACATGTCTAAGCTACCCTAGAGAGAATCCCCCTAAACCTTAACTACTATACTACCAAACATTGACCCTTAGGCCATCCTTTAGGCATGCTCCAAGACCTCATGGCCTGCCATACTTTGACTGTCCCAACAATAGTGTAGCAACCCCTTGTCATCATATATTTGGCCTAAATATCCCTTAAACTAGTGTAGGACTATCCCTAGACTTAGATCATCCACTCCTCATCATAAACAATTAATTTAGGATTAGAATTTGGGATTGATATTGTCATTATATACTTCAGAAAATTGATTAACTCAGTCCTATATTTTGACATTTCATTACTCCATATTTGATTTTGGAAACAACATAACATCATAACATCAATATTTTGGAAATAGGTATAGTGTTGTGTTTTGACATTGTCAGTGTGTCAAAGAGATCAAAATATCATGCCCAATATGTAACAACATAGAAATCACAACACTACAACTCTTTCCAAGAATTTGATCCTATGGTGTTATGTTATTCCCAAAATCAAATGTGGAATGATGAAAGGTCAATTTGTCATAACCAATTAAAAATAGATGCCAACCATGAGATCACAATTTAATTTCCAAATGTTATTTTTATCTCTAAGGTCAAAATGTGCAATGATAAGGTGTCGAATATAGGATTGTGTTAGTAGTTTTCTGAAGTGTTTTATGTCAGTCCTAAAAAGCAGATTTGTAAATTGGTGTCACTATGGGTCAGGTTCTCTCTGTTTAGATCAAGTGATTTTGTGCTCAAGGTAAAGGGAGGATTCCCTATGACTTCGGTCATTCATAGTGTTGATCAATGCCTTAGATGTAAATGATCTATGATGTATATTTCCCAGAGGCAAGGCAAAAAGAGTTATTCACACAATGTCCCGGAGACAATCAAACAATTAGCTTATGGATCCTATATGACAAATGCAAGTAAATAACAATAGAAAAACAATGCCTTAGGAAGGGGCTATGGAGTCTATAAAATATCACAATCCTGAGGTATATCTAAATATTTAGATAACCAAACGATGCTTTAGTCAAATGATGACTCTTTCATGTAAACTCATCAAAAAGGTTTTCAATATGAGGTTTAGTGACAAGTTGGGTGAAAGGAAAATGGGAACAAGATATTCTCTTAAATGTGTAATTCATGAAATGCTCAAGAGATCAATCTATCCTCATTGGCTGTGATCAATATCCAATAATTGTACATGCACTTTAAGTGATTCCCTTTTGATATGATCAAAATGATAATTGTGAAGTAACTCAATCACATATCACTTCATCAACTAGTCAACATGAGCTTATTCATCAAATGATTCCTCACCAGTGATATAGGTTCAAGCAATTGTAATGCCAACTAATCAAATGAAAAACATGTCAAGATTGTATGTCAGAAAATGGATTGATACCAACCTTACTAAGAAACAGTGTATATTCATTTAATTCAGAGAATTTATGGATTTGAATCAATGATTGTCAGTCCAATGAATTTACATATGTCAAAGTATGAATCACATGCAAGCATATTTGTAATGTTCTTGACTTGGCTAGTCTAGGAAATGCTGCTAATGTGTGTGTAGGATCAAAGGTTTACATCATATGAATGATCATACAAATAATACACGCGACAAAGGACTGCAAAGTTTGTATTATGATATCTCTGTGGATTACAAAATGGTCGAATGCAACTGAATAAACTGACAATACTCGACTAGATCAATAAACAAAGGATCTTAGCCGGAATACAAATAAGCAATTGCGGCTGAATAAAATAACAACACTTGGCTAGATCAAAAGACAAAAGGATCTTAGCCGGAATACAAATAAGCAACTAAAA